>VDFB02275960.1:0-21832 GCA_007258455.2 Sequoia sempervirens | reverse complement strand
GACAAGTAGGAAGATAGAGAATGATAGAAGGACAAAATTTGTTGAGGAAGAAATTATTGGATCATCTAACAAACCGGAAGATAGAGAAGTGTTGGTGAATAGAAGAGTGTTGTGTCAAAGTGAGTTGGAAAAGGAGCCACTGTAGAGAAATAATTTGTTTTAGACCAGATGCAAGGTGAATGGTAAATGTTGCAAGGTGATTGTTTACAATGGAAGTTCTAAGAACCTGGTTTCTAAAGAGATGGTGACTAAATTGAAGTTGGAAAGGTTGAAACACCTGAAGCCCTATCAGATTGCTTGGATTCAGGATTAACATAAGATACTAGTAAGTGAACAATGTTTGGTGAAATTGAAGATAGGAAATTACCATGATGAAGTTTTGTGTGATATTATGCCTATGGATGTATGCCATGTTTTGTTGGGAAGGCCTTGGCATTATGATATACAAGCTATTCATGGTGGCAAGAAGAACATATATACCATTGTTGCTAATGGGATGAAGTAGACTTTGTTTCCATTGGAAGATGTTCCTATAGTTGAGCTTTGTACGAGTACAAGAGCTTTCTTGGTTGATGGAAGGAGATTCTTGGATGGGTTGACACATGATAATATGTGCTATACCTTAGTTCCTAAGAAGACTAAAGATTTAAAGCATGTAGAAGAACAACAAAAAGAGATAAAGGAATTGCTGACAGAGTATGAAGAGATCATTTTAGATAATGTACCTGATTGATTACCACCTATGAGGAGTATTAGTCATTGCATGGATCTAATTCCTAGAGCTTGTTTTCCTAATAAAGAAGCACACCGGATGAAACTGATAGAGAATGACGATTTGAATAGACAAATGCAAGAATTGTTGAGGAAGGGTTTGATCAGAGAAAGCTTAAGTTCATGTGCAGTACCTATTGTGCTAGCACCTAAGAAGGAAGGAGAATGGAGGATGTGTATATATTCTAGAGACATAATCAAGATCATGGTGAAGTATAGATTTCCTTTACCTTGAATGGATGACATTATGGATTGTTTGAGTGGAGATAGATACTTTACAAAGATAGATTTGAAGAGTGGATATCATCAAATCAGAATCAGAGAAGGGGATGAGTGGAAAAAAGAATTCAAGACAAATGAAGGATTGTATGAGTGGTTGGTGATGCCTTTTGGATTGACAAATTGACCGAGTAATTTAATGAGGTTGATGAATGAGGTATTGAAGAAATTCTTGGGTAAGTTTGTGATTGTGTATTTGGATGACATCTTGATTTTCAGTAAGAGTAGAGAAGAACATTTGTTGCATGTATAAGGAAAGTTTTGCAGAGGTTGAGAGAGGAGCAGTTGTTGATAAACATTAAGAATTGTAGTTTCATGAAGGAGTTGGTATATCTAGGATTTGTGATATCTGTGGATGGATAGAAGATGGATCCTGAGAAGGTAAGAGAAATTGTTGAGTGGCCTACACCAAATAGCATTGGAGAGGTGAGATCATTTCATGGATTAGCTAGTTTCTACAGAAAGTTCATTAGGAATTTCAGTTCTATTTGTAGTCCTATGACAGAAACAATGAGAGGAGATAAGAAAGATTTTAGATGGACATCTGGATCAGATTGAAGTTTTGAGTTGTTGAAGTAGAAGGTGACTGAGCAACCTGTGTTGGATTTACCAGATTTTAATAAGGTATTTCAAGTAGACTGTGATGCAAGTGGAAATGCAATCGGAGTAGTGTTGAGTCAAGAAGGAAGACCTGTAGCTTATTTCAGTGAGAAATTGAATGATGCTAGGAGAAGATATTCAGTGTATGATCAAGAATTTTATACTATAGTTCAATCCTTGAAGAAGTGGAGAAATTATTTGTTTCCTAAGGAATTTGTGTTGTATATGGATCATTAAGCATTGTAATATTTGAACAGTCAAGGTAAGTTGAATTAGAGACACATGAGATGGGTAGAATTCTTGCAAAAAGCTATAATTTTGTTTTGAAGCATAGGAGTGGAAAGCCAAATAGAGTTGTTGATGCTTTGAGTAGGAGAAGGAATTTACTGACATATATGAGAGTGGAGGTATTAGGCTTTGATGAGTTGAAGAACTTATATGAGGGAGACCCAGATTTTCCAGAACCTTGGAGAGCATGTAACGAACTAGTTTCATAGGGTAGAAGTCAATGGTTGGATTATTTCATTTAGGAGGACATGTTGTTCAAAGGAAATCAATTGTGTATACCCTGGAGTTCAATGAGGGATAACTTAGTGAAGGAGAAGCATAGTGGAGGAATATCAGGACACTTTGGAGTTGATAAGACAGTGGCATTAGTGAGTGAGAATTAATTTTGGTCATAGATTCATAAGGATGTTAGGAGATTTGTGCAGAGCTGCAGATTTTGTCAAGTTGCAAGAGGAAGTAGTCAGAATGTTGGATTGTATAAGCCTTTGATAGTTCCAGAGAGACCTTGGGAGGATATCAGCATGGATTTCATACTTGGTTTTCCGAAGACACAAAGAGGTAATGATTATGCATTTGTGGTGGTAGATAGATTTTCTAAGATGGAACATTTCATACCTTGTAAGAAGACAACTGATGCAGTACATGTAGCAGATTTGTTTTTCAGAGAAGTGGTCAGATTGCATGGATTACCTAGGAGTATTGTTTCAGACAGAGATGTAAAGTTTGTTGGTTAGTTTTGGAGGACACTTTGGAAGAAGCTGAAGAAATATTTGAAGTTCAGTTCTACATTTCACCCATAGACTGATGGACAAATGAAGGTAGTAAATAGGAGTTTAGGGAATTTGCTGAGATGTTTGGTTGGAGAGAATACCAGAATTTGGGATTTAGCCCTTACACAAGCAGATTTTTCTTACAATAATTCAATGAACAGGAGTACATGAAAGACACCTTTTGAGACTGTTATTGGAGTTCATCCTAGAGGTATATCAAAATTGAGAGACATCAGTACGAAAGGAAAAAGGAGTGTAGAAGTAGAAGAATTTTCAGAACACATGAAGAAGTTGCATACTCAAGTGAAACAACAATTGGAAGACATGAACCAAAAGTACAAGGAGAAAGGAGATGAAAAGAGGAGACATAAGTAATTTGAAGTTGGAGATGAAGTGATGATATATTTGAGAAAGGAGAGATTTCCAGTTGGCACATACAACAAGCTGAAGATGAGGAAGTTTGGACCTTGTAAGATCTTGAAGAAATTTGATTTAGGAAATACCTATGAAGTGGAGTTCCCAGAAGGTATGGGAATATCACCTATATTCAACATTGCAGATTTATATCAGTATCATGAGGCATAATTCAGTGAAGACAGTGAAGCAAAATTGGAGAACTAGTTTCCTAAACAACAATCATATGAGCTTGAAGAGATTTTGGATGTCAAAGATGGGAGGAAGACTCGTGGAAGACAGTACAAAGAATATCTTGTGAAGTGGAAAGGTAGACCAGTGGAGGATTCTTCTGAGATCTCTTAGGCTGAGGTAGACCATCTTGGTTTTCCTTTAGCCTTGAAAAAGTGAGGGACTCACTTTTATTAACCCCAGATGTCTGATGTAGGAGCATCCTTGGTTCTTGGAAATCTTGCATCAACCCAAAAATATTTTCTTTCAGTTTTGTTCTTATTTTATTCTTGCTTAGTTCATGTTCACAGACTCATCATATTTGCTCACCAGACCCTACAAATCTTTGTGTACATCATGGACATGTTAATTTTCCTTATTCCAAGATTTGAGCGTGATTGGATCTTTTTTTGGCAAGTTATCGCTTTTGGAGTTCATGGTAGTTTCTTGAACCGACACCAGAATAGTTTCCAAGCGTAATGACTAATTTGATCATTCTTGGATCATCCCTGTGACTTGCAGATCTCGACGGTGTGATCTTAAATGTTCTATGGAGTTTCCTCGACCTTTGTTATAGGTCCACACTTCATTCTATGCACATATTCATGGAGTAATTCAAATTTGAGGCTGACCTGTTCATGCGCACGCTACATTTTCTTTCCTTGTATGATGTGATGATCTTTGGCCGACGCGAATGTTTCTAGAATTGCAGATGTGATATAAAACTTGTAATCAATCATTATGATAGCGGTAATAAAGTAGAATTTGATCTAGAAGGATAATATAGATTTGATTTGTAATAATCAACTCGCATATAGGAGCATGTTAGAATGTTGTATTTTTGAGATGAGTCGAATCTGTAAGTCTGGATGTTGCCGGCCGAATGTAATTGAAATATTTGTTAATGTGAATATTGGCACTTTCATTTTTCTGCATATTCTGTGTTTCTTTCATTGTGTTACTCTTGTTGCACGGTCAAGATTGTTCTCCTTGACGACCCTCCTACCATGGCTGCGTCACACACTACACAATGGAAAATAAAATGCCACCATAGTTGATAAGTGGCCCTGTTGTTGGTGACTAAAGAGAGGTTGCTGGTTGTTCTCTATCCTCTGGTGCCTCCATCCTCCAATCAATTTTCTACTTAGGAAATTTCTCTTGAGGCTCATTTCATTAGTTGTTAGGAAATAATATATCTTCCCCCTTGATATCAAATTTTCACAAGGAGTGTCAGGTTACCATTGATAGTGCACTCCAAATACATTTTAGAATTTTGGTACATATTTTTTGATAATACAACAATTAATGACTCACAAAAATAGACCCTATTTTAAATAGATTACACAACTTGACTTAAGCAACATTGACACGACAAGATCTTCTAACAATATATTTTAAAACACTAAATTATTATTAACTAATAATAAAATATTTAATAGCCCCTCCTTATAGAAATAATAGACGTGGTAATCATATCCATGAATCTCATGTCCCCTGAACTGCCAAGTACGAGAATGTTATCATAGCTATATTCAAGATGTATCAAAACACTCACAGTCAAAAGTGAACAAGAGATTACTGTTATGATGCACCAAGAATTCATAACAATCACTACCTCAAATTAGAGTACAAACAACCAAAGAAATGAAAGAACCCCTTTCAATGCAAAGTATATGATTCAGAACTCATCAAATCTCTAGCAGTATACAAGGCCGCCAAAGATTATTGCACTATGCCACACTTGGATATACACTTTCTCCTCATGCCAAGGGATAATCTCCCACTCTAGTCCCAATGACACCCATTCTATGAGGGAAGATCCATGGAAAAAAAGAAGCAATTGCGATATCCTATCACCAATCACTAGGTATGGTGTGTGTGAATCACCAACTGGTACATGGGCTTCCATCTACAAGCACATCCTCATAATGGAGCAAAGGAGTAATTCTAGATGAGAAATGGAAGCAAACTATTAGCTACACACCAGATAAAAATTATTAGTAAGCCCTCGATACATCGATTGAAGGCATATTTGATGCTTCCACTGTGTTATAATCACTTCCAAAGTTGAAGATGTGCATGGGGAGATCGATTTGAATCAATATCTCTTGCAAAGACAAGCTGGAACAACTATGCTTTCTTCCTCGAAAAATTCTATTCTCTCCTATACGTTAAAATAAAAAAATAAACTACTCTCAGAAATCATAGGAATTTCCACACAATCGGGAGGCAGAATGATCTCACTAGCCCATTTCAGTAAACCCACTCTAATACCATATTAGATATTTTAGGAAAAATAATAGAAGAAAGCAAATAATTCAAGTCATAATATCGTGCTTCCTCATTATTTCTTTCATTCAAATACAATACATATTTATAGGATTAGACTCTCCTATTTTGTCAGAGAGATCCTATAACAACTCTCTAATATAGATGAGCTATTTTTAATAGCTCATAATACAAACAAATAGTCGTACTAACAAACCTAACAAATAATGGAATATTAAACCACCTATACTTATGTGAGTTGTTATTACGACTCACTTTATCTTACACACCGCATTATTATTTTAATGCATGTGAACACTAATTCCCAACAATTTTTTCATCTAGGTCACTGTTGAAACCAATATTTTTGCATTTATGGTTCGTGTTTTGTGATGATTTTAGCAACACAATTAACCATTGATTTTTGGTTCTTAGGGCTTCTCTAACTCTTCTAGGGTTTCCCACCTAAAAGGAGAGAAGTAGGCCAAAAATGCTAATGGTTCATTCAATTTAATGTCATGTGCGATGTTCTCTAACCTAAATGAAGTTAACTAAATGCAATTGAATGATCTAAATGAATGAAAACGAATGAAAAAGTGCAATTAAAGCTATGTTTGAAAACACACTGTGATATGCAAACAACTAAGTAAATGAAGAAATTATGCAGAACAAAAAAGAAAGGGATGAATCTGAGTGCACCTGGATGAATTGTGATGAATTTGGAGTGTTCTGGATGTTGATGAAAATTACTATTTTTTTATAGTGGGACTCATTCGCCCAAGGTGGCGAATTAGTCCTCCTCCTAGTGAATAACTCTCGGGAGCAAGTTTCTGTCTGTTGGGATCCAGAATCTAACAAAATTCATATTTTTAGTGCTAAGGTGGGACTCATTCACCACAAGTGGTGAATCAGTCCTCTCCCAATTTTTTGAAAAATCAGGAGACAACTTAGCAACACCAGATTTGAAAAAGTCTGCTTGTTGCGTTGTTGAAGTCAATTCTACATAAAACGGACATAAAACCTTCTCCAAGCTTGAAATAGACTTAAGTTGACTTGAAGCACCTAGTTGACTTGTAAACCAATCTTCAACACCAAAAATCTTGTCAAATCTACATACCTAGGTCTGCAAACAAATGCAATAGGGAAAAATGTTTTAAGGTTAGTGAATAGGGGTTTTCCTTGGTCAAACCCTACTTTTGGTAATCAAACCTTCAATAAAATAATGAAATGCTAAGGAATGATAAACTAACAACCTGCAATTGCTATTAACTTACCAAACCCTTGATGATGCAATTATGAAGTAATGGCAATGGTTGCTTCAAAGTGCTTGAATAGTGCTTGAAAGGATGCTGTAAAATGCTTGAATGCTTGAAATATGAGATGAAATGCTTGAATGAGTGAGGAGATGTAAAATGAGGTGAAAACCACATATTTATTCACACTTGTGCCTTAGTTACCCATTCATACCTCATCACAGGCCGACATCAAGTGATTTTGAATAAAATCCTCCTCCTGGTGAAAAACTCTCGGGAGCAAGTTTCTGTCTGTTGGGATCTGAAATCTAACAAAATTCATATTTTTAGTGCTAAGGTGGGACTCATTCACCATAGGTGGTGAATCAGTCCTCTCCCAATTTTTTGAAAAATCAGGAGACAACTTAGCAACACTAGATTTGAAAAAGTCTGCTTGTTGCGTTGTCGAAGTCAATTCTACATAAAACAGATAGAAAACCTTCTCCAAGCTTGAAATAGACTTAAGTTGACTTGAAGCACCTAGTTGACTTGTAAACCAATCTTCAACACCAAAAATCTTGTCAAATCTGCATACCTAGGTCTGCAAACAAACATGCAATAGGGAAAAATGTTTTAAGGTTAGTGAATAGGGGTTTTCCTTGGTCAAACCCTACTTTTGGTAATCAAACCTTCAATAAAATAATGAAATGCTAAGGAATGATAAACTAACAACCTACAATTGCTATTAACTTACCAAACCCTTGATGATGCAATTATGAAGTAATGGCAATGGTTGCTTCAAAGTGCTTGAAAGGATGCTGTAAAATGCTTGAATGCTTGAAATATGGGATGAAATGCTTGAATGAGTGAGGAGATGTAAAATGAGGTGAAAATCACATATTTATACACACTTGTGCCTTAGTTACCCATTCATACCTCATCACAGGCCGACATCAAGTGATTTTGAATAAAATCCTGAAAGGAAATTTAAAATATTTTGAATTCGGGGCCAAGGGGGACTCATTTGCCACCTATGGTGAATGGGTCCCACCTAGGATTTGAAAATGTGTGTCAGGAAATATGTTGTATTTAATGTTGTTTGTTGGGATAATACTCAAAAATACACTTAATTAATCATATGAGAGCATAAAGGGGGAAAATAAAGCATGAGAAAGGGATAAATAGTGAAGATGTGCCTAGAAAAGTGTGAAAGCTTGTTACAAGACTTTACAACACTTCAAACTAGGACTTGTTGATGAATAAAAAGGTGATTTTTAGGTGAATTGTAATTAATAGAGTCTAGAAGAATGTAGAAATGTCTAACAACACTTCCCAACACCTTCACAAGACGTCATTCTTTGAGTTTTAGTACCTAAATAAGCATGTTCAAGCCATGTCATGACATAAAATCAAAGCAACATAGTTCCAACACCATCAAACAAGACCTAAAAGGCCATGAAAATGACAAGGGGCCATTTTTCTACGACATAGCAATAAAATATTAAATGTTATACAATTTATGTTGTTTTCCATAAGGCATTGTTGACTGTTGTTCTCTAGCTTTGGCTATATTGTTTCATTTTCGATAAGGTACTGTTAAAAAAAAAAAATTGTGCGGGTGCAGGGCTATTTTGTTTTTTTTTTGCATGGGTTTGTTACTGTGAATTTTTTTGTCATCTACGACACTGTTGAAACCAATATTGTTTCATTTATGGTTTCTGTTTGGTGTTGATGGTTGCAAGGAAATTAAACAGTTTACGTCGTTTCCACTAAGGCATTGTTTACAATAAAATCTTCATGTGCGGGGTTTTTTTTTCCCTTACATGTGTTTGTTGTTGTGAATCCTTTTGTTTTGTGGTTTTGTCCATGTAATCCACTATTTTAAAAAAATTGTTGGGTTGTGGGGTTGTTCTATTTTTTTAGGCATGGCTTTGTTAGTATGAAACCTCCTATTTTGTGGTTTTCCCCACCTTGAGGTTTTTCAGACCTTGCATTTAAAACTTGTTGAAGTAATAAAACAATTTATGCTATTTTCCACAAGGCATTGTTGATTGTTGTTCTATGGCCTTGAATAAATTATTTGATTTATGGTTTTTGTGTAGTGGCGATGGTTACAAAGTAATAAAATAGTTCATGTTCTTCTTGATAAGGCATTGTTGGCTATTTTTGTGTGGCCTTCAGAAATAGTTTACACTATTTTCCATAAGGCATTGGTGATTGTTGACCTATGGATTTAGCAATACTATTTCATTTGTGGTTTTATATACTGGAAATGGTTGGAAAGGAATTAAACAAGTCCTATCTTTATACTTTTCAAAGGATAGTTGTTATTTGTCTAGGCCTCAATGAGGATTTCTTAGAATGACAAGTTGTATATTAAGTGTGAGATGAAACATTGGTCTCACCATTGATTATAGTGGCATACCAACATACATTGTCCACCAGCGTAATTAATGGTGATATCAATGTTTTTTATTACACTTAATATACAGGTTGTCGTACATATGAATGTTGTCTGCATCTAATTTCACAAACATACATATCTTCACATAGGGAAAATAAAATGAAACACAACAAAAGATGGCCTACTCTCCACCCTACCATATTGGGTCATGGAGCCTCATAGGCTCTCACCAAACCCCTGAGCAAGAACATGCATTATCCACCAATGTGATCGATGGTGAAACCAATGTTTCTTATTGCACTTAATATTAAGCCTATCATTCTAAGTTATGCAACCGTAGCAATATCAAATATAGACATATGCAACATAACTTTATGAACTCACATGTAGTAGCAATATACTCTACACTCAACCAACACAAGAAGATTAAAACCATAGAAATCAAATGACAAAATTATGAAACCTATTGTTTTGTGGTTTTTCCTTATTGTGTGCACTTTGGCCGAAATTTTTGTCAGCCTTCCTAGTTTTTAACCCTTCTGACATCTAGCTCTCGGTCGGAAAAAAGGTGGAATTTTATTTATTTTTTATATTAAAAGTGTGTGGCACATCGATAGAGAAGGCCAGCGAAATTAAACGCTGGTTGCCATCAACATTAATTGTTCTATGGTTTCTATGTAGTGATGATGGTTGCAAAGTAATAAAATAGTTCATGTTCTTCTCGATAAGGCATTGTTGGCTATTTTGTGTGGCCTGTGATAACAGTTTGCACTATTTTCCATAAGGTATTGGTGATTGTTGACCTATGGCTTTAGCAATACTATTTCATTTGTGGTTCCCGTATACTGGCAATGGTTGGAAAGGAATTAAACAGGTCCTATGTTTATACTTTTTGAAGGATAGTTGTTATTTTTCTAGGCCTCAATAAGGATTTCTTAGAATGAGAGGTTGTATATTATGTGTGAGATGAAACATTGGTCTCACCATTGATTATAGTTGCAGACTAACATACATTGTGGGTATGTGCGGTGATCATGATGGGGCCAAAAGTGGCAATATTATGGGTATTTGTAGGGTATGTGGTCAGATGATCTTTTTTAACTCAAAATGATGAAACAAAAAGGGTTTTAGGAGGAGACTCTCAAATTTCCACCAATATAAATTATGCTTTAATTTTGAATTTAATAAATAATTATTATTCATTTTCTATTAGAATTATGACTAAAGTCCTAATCGATAGATCGATTGAAAACATCTATAACTTTCAAACGGAAATACATTTATTGAATCCAAAACATGTGTCATATATCTCTATGCTTCATATACTATAGGATTAAAAATAAAATTAAATTTCATGAAGTTTTGACCAAGTTAAGGTGGTCGACATACAAGCTTTTATATTTTTTAAAAGTTGTAATAAAAAATCATAATTAATTATTTACTTGGAAAAAAATTACAAAAAAATATGCATCACATCCGGACATGAGTCCTCTACTTATATATAAAATCTTATAAAAAATATTATCATTTTATTATGGTTAGGTGGTCGCATTAACACTTCTTATTTTTCCCTAAAATTTAAGTACTAATCGCATTGAAATTTCAAATTTTCACCAAATAGATTTTATTTATTTTAAATAAATCTAGTAGTTTAGAAACTACATTCAATTTTCTACATATTCTATTCTTACATATTTTTGAAATAATATAGATAACTTATTCAAATTTTTACGTCAAGTTGCCTAACACTGATTTTTCTGATTTTTTTGCCACTTAAGGGCCTGTTTTTTCCATGATGATCCTGCACATACCCTTTTCCACCAACGTAATCAATGGTGATATCAATGTTTTCTATTACACTTAATATAATACATGTGAAAAATGCATATACACACATACACACTCACACATACATATAAAAATTCAAATTTGCATGTATATACGCATACAAATGCATTATAGAAACATATATCTACACACATCTATATCAAGATGTTGTATGCACTCAAAAAATTGAATTGCATGCATATATGTTAATGTATATGCATATGTAGATGTATACATGCATACAACCATGTCCACAAGTATATATAAGAACAACTGAAAATACTGATACATGTGTTGAATAGGGCGATTGAACTTGCACCTTCATAGAAGCTTTCCATCCTGGCTCACAACTCTGATAGTAGGTAAAGCCCAAGAACAACACCCAACAATGCCTCATCAAAAATTGCATAGACTTTCACTATGTTTTCAAAGGTTTTAAATGACAAGTGTTATTACAACCATCACCACTACACGAAAACCATACAAAAATTAATGTTGATGCCAGAATGGTGAGCTTCTGTGAAGGTGCAAGTTCGATCATCCTTTGTCAAGATTCTGTGAAGGTGGTTGGAGGTTATTTTGTGTTTTTTGCATGGGGCGATGGTTGCAAAATCAATACAAAAGTGTCAGCTCTGATAATTTTTCCCTCAAAAATGAAACACAACAAAAGAAGGCCTGCTCTCCACCCTACCATATTGGTTCATGGAGCCTCATACGCTCTCACCAAGCCCCTGACCAAGAACATACATTCTCCACCACTGTGATCATTGGTGAAACCAATGTTTCTTATTGCACTTAATATAGAAACAATTGACACCACACACAAACCATAAATGAAACAATATTGGTCTCAACAGTGTCATAGACAACATCAAAATTCACAGTAGATCACCACAAAACGTGAACCATAAAAGAAACAATATTGGTTTCAACAGTGACCCAGATGAAAAAATCCACAAAATAGAAGAATTCACAATAACAAACCCATGCAAAAAATAAAAACCCCGCTCGTAGAAAAATTATTTTTCCAATAGTACCTTATCGAAAATGAAACAATATAGCCAAAGCTAGATAACAACAATCAACAATGCCTTATGGAAAACAACATAAACTGTATAACATTAACTATTTTATTGCGTTGCAATCATTGCTGCAAAAGAATAGATACATATGTTTCAATTGATAGTTGCAGTTTTCCTGTTCAAGATCTCAACATTGTGCATTTATTCTATCCATGTATGTGTGCTTGAAAATAAGTCATGCAATCATAGCAATATCAAAGATAGAAATATGCAACATAACTTTATGAACTCACATGTAGCAGCAATATGCTCTACACTCAGCCAACACAAGAAGATTAAAACCACATAAATCAAATGACAAAATTTTGATTGCATTCTACATTTTAACCATGTGCAACGATTGAATGTGGAATAAATAAAATTGGTAGAGAGGAAAAAAATAAATAGAAGAATTCACAGTAAAAAACCCATGCAAAAAACAAATAGAATGGGTTGAATGCTAGATATGATTATTGTCTGTATATATGATTTTTTAGTGCATCTAATTTCACATACATATATCTGCATGTAGGGAAAATAAAATGAAAGACAAGAAAAGAGGGCTTTCTCTCCATCATGCCATAGTTTGGTGAGAGCCTATGACGCTCCATGATTCAATATGGTTGGGTGGATATCACGCCTTGTTTTGTTGTGTTTCATTTTATTTCCCCTATGTACAGATATGTATGTATGTCATAGTAGATGCAAACAACATTGATACATACTGATCCCTATGTTTATTCTTTTGGGACATTCTTGGAATGATAAGTTGTATTTTAAGCGTTATATGGAACATTGATGTCACCATTGATCGCAGTGATGGACAATGCCTTGTTTTGTTGTGTTTCATTTTATTTCCCCTATGTGTAGATATGTATATATGCCATAGTAGATGCAAACACCATTGATACATATTGATCCCTATGTTTATTCTTTTGGGACATTCTTGGAATGATAAGCTATATTTTAAGTGTTATATGGAACATTGATATCACCATTGATCATAGTGATAGACAATGTATGTTCTTGGTTGGTTGTTTTGCAAGAACATAGACTATTTTTTTAAATTCTTTACAAAGAGTTTTCCAAATGTGCCTCTTCCTGCTTGCTTTCTTTTAGTTTCCTTCTTTGTCCAGCCACTGTAAAAAGCCAAAAAAAAATGTTTTAGAGGAAAAAACTAGAAAACAAAAGAATTCATAGTAACAAACCCATGCAAAAAATAAACAAAATGGGTTGCATGTTGGATATGAATATTTTTTGTATATAATAATGTTTTATGCATCTAATTTCACATACGTAGATATCTACATGTAGGGAAAATAAAATGAGTGACAAGAAAATATGACTTTCTCTCCATCTTGCCATAGTTTGGTGAGAGCCTATGATGCTCCAAGACCCAATATGGTTGGGTGGATAGCATGCCTTTTTTGTGTTTCATTTTATTTTCTTATGTGTAGATATGTATTTATGTCAAAGTAGATGTAAACAACATTCATACATACTCTTCCCTATGTTTATTCTTTTGGGAAAATAGTTGTTATTTGTTTGAACTTCAATAGGGCATTCTTGGAATGATAAACTATATATTAAGTGTTATATGAAACATTGAATCCTTTTTTTATTATTTATTTTCCCTCATAGTGTTAATGTCTCTACAAAAAAATTGAGAGATCATGTTGTGTTTTGAAAATCTTGATGACCTTGTCATTTTATTGGTGTTCTATATTTCCTGTATGTGCTTTGGTCAGGGTTCTTGTCAGCCTTTGTTATTTTAATTGAACATTCAACCCTCATGTTGTTGTGGCATAGAGCTCACAGTTAGCTGTCAGCGTTGCAACTCTCAACTTTTTAAAGAGCATCCCCAACAATGTCGGTGGACTCTGGTTCTCTCCAGGCTGTTGAACAACCCTTGGACACCAATCTTGTAAGTCTATTCCTTATTTCCTTTTTTCTACTGAGAATTGCACTGGATCTTTGCCATGTGCATCCAACAAATTGTGAATATGCTTCATTTGAATTAATAGTCCTTGTAATATACAGTCTAACTAACTTATATTTGAGATCTTTATGTTTCCTTTTCCTTTTGGTTTGCTGGCCATTTGGGAGTGGCCTATGTGTTAGAAAAAAAAGGGTTGCAGTTTTGAGATGTGTCAATATTTCTATGTTCTTCCATGTTTATATTCAGTGAAAAATATAATCTTGTTTGCTTCTTACTCGACCTTTCCCTCCTTCCATATTAATCTATTATATTCAATTGTGAAGTAGTTGTGATCCTATAACCATGTATAATTATCTAAGTGTCTGCATATCGAATACCAATAATTGATTCATTTTGTGCTACCTCTTTCCCCCACTTTTGCTTCTAGAGTCATGTCGCAACCTTGAACACCTCATTTCTTTGGCTTAGTTGAGAAAAAATTCCTTGTAGGATTCAAATGTATGGCCAACCTTGACAGGGCATGCAATCCGATCTATTGATGTTGGAGATGTCGTCCCATCTCTGGTTCTTCAGGTGATGTCTTTTCAGAAAATAGGTGGTGATCAAAGCCTAGTTGACCATTACAAATTTTTCCTCTTTGATGGTACCCACATGCAGATAGGAACTTTTCCTGCAAGATACAATGACCTTTTGTTTGCAGGGGTGTTGAAAATAGGTTCCATCTTGTGCTTGACAAACTATATGTATAGGAAGCTACGAGAATCAAGGTTGGCTATTGTTTTGCACTAATTGCACTTGTTGTTGTATGATTTCCTATTTGTGGGGACCACATTTTTTAATATTTGATCTTGGTTTGGTTCTAGGGCGATTGTTATATTGTCCTTAGATGTCAAAATGTTAGATTTTCAATTAATTAGAACACCTAGATATCTGTTTAAAGACCAAGAAGAACAAATGGTGGGCTTGGAGTCACCTTCCCCATCCAAACGAGCCTCAAAATTTTGGATTCATACATCCCCAACACAAAATAGTGCTCCTTCAAATATCAGTCTTGTTAAAGGCCTAAATATTTACCAAACCAGATGGAGAATAAAAGGTCAAGTGAAAACTAAAAGGGATATGTACCATTACGATAAACAAGGATGTGAGGGCCAAGTATTCAGCTTTGACATTATTGATAGTGCAGGAACAAAAACATGAATCACTTGCTTTAATGACATAGCATAATTGCATTATGATAGGGTTCAGGTGGGCCACACTTATTGTGTGTCAAAAGGATCGGTCAAACAAGCAGATAAGAAATTTAATAAGTTGAACAACCACATGGAAATTATTTTGGATAAAAACTCGATATTGAAGTGTTGTGATGATGAGACCTTTGTACCAGATAAAGCATTTAAATTCATCCTAATAAATGAAATTGCAAATTGCAGCAATGACACTTTGATTGATATTATTGGGGTTGTGGTGCATGTAGGAAAGGTATCAACTATTCAAAGAAAAGATCAATCTGAAATGATTCAAAGAACTGTGAAACTTAATGATTTTTCATCCTCTTGCATTGACATTAATTTTTGAGGCCCAAATTGGGGTGCAATGGGTGATGAGTTGGAAAGGTTGTGCATTCCTGGTTCAGTTGTCATACTTGCTGTTAGAAATGGTCGTGTTAGATATTTCAATGGATCTATTGTGAACACATTCGCAGGGACTATTCTATACATAAATCATGATATTCTGGAAGCACAGGCCTTGATGCAATGAGGACATGTTGAGCCACCTTCCATTGAGCCTTCCTGGAAAAAGCCTCAAGATGTTGCTTTGGCCAATGGTAGAGTCACTATTGGATATATCTTGGACCATTGTCTTGCCTTGCCAGAAACTTTGTAGGCTACTGTCAAGGAAACAATGAAATATATTAAAACTAATGCATTTTGTTATGTTGCATATCCCTTGCAGGCCAATGGAGAAAAAATGAAAGAAAAAGTGTGAAGATTCTACCAATAATATGTGGTACTGCCCTAAATGCCAAAAAATTGTGCCTAATTGCGACTTCCAATATTTGTTGCAGCTAAAGATGGAAGACCACACAAGCAAGACTTGGGCTAGTACTTTTGATGAGGCTACAACAAGCTTATTGCAGATGTCAACAAGAGAGATTTATATGTTGCAATATGAGTCTTCTACTGCAATGACTACTCAGTCTGTCATCAATGGTGTCATCTACACTTCTTGTGTTTTCACCGTTCTTATTAAAACTCAGACCTATAATTTAGAAACAACGCTTAAAACAACAATATTCAAAGTTGCAAGAATTAACTTTGAATTTGAGTGCAAGCTATTGCTATCATTTTTTTTTGCAATATCCTTTGTCAGGCAAGACTCCACAAAGATAATAGTGGTACTGCTCTAAATGCTAGACAACCTGCCTGATTGTGACTTTTGATATTTGTTGTAGTTTGGGTTGACTGGACATTTGTTTCCTTTTCCTTTTTTGGTATGCCCATCATATTAAAACACCTTTGCTTTCTGATCTTGTTGCTTTATTTCTTGTAGAACTAGTTATATAGTAAGACAATGCACTATAACTTATAATGTTTAACAAAAAATGATACACTTCTTTTGTTTTGTATTTTTTATTTCGCTTATACTTTTGTTTCCCTTTCAGTGTATGTCCCTCATTTTATTTTATGTTGTTTGGTTATAAAATTATATCACCCTATTCAACACATGTATCAGTATTTACAATTGTTCTTATATATACTTGTGGACATGGTTGTATGCATGTATACATCTACATATGCATATACATAAACATATATTCATGAAATTGAATTTTCTGAGTGGATACAACATCTTGATACAGATGTGTCCAGATATATGTGTCTATAATGCATTTGTATATGTATATGCATGTATATTTGAATGTTTATATATATGTGTGAGTGTGTATGTGTGTATATTCATTTTCCACATGTATCTATGAGGCCATGTGTTTATCTATATATAGATATGTCTAATTTTTAATATCAATATAGTTATTTGCTTCTTGTCTGTTTCGATTGCCACACAATTTTATCTCTCCACGCTTGTTGTTGGCTATAATTTTGGCTAAGTTGAATGCATAGTTATTTCACATTTGATCGTTGCACATGATTAAAATGTAGAATGTAATAAATTTTTGTCATTTCATTTCTCTTGTTTTAATCTTCTTGTGTTGGCTGAGTGTAGAATATTCTCATATATGTTATTTATAATCTTCTCATACTACTTAAATGTTTTCATTGCTACTTTGGAATGCCCATTCATAAAGTCATGCTGCATATGGATTTCATATGGTTCTCGGCTATAATGTTTGTTCCCTTCAACCCATACTTATTTCAATCTCATTACTATGCTTTTAATCTTCTAATGTTGGTTGAATGTTGAATATATTGGTCATGCCTCTTCATTCATACAACCATGTCACATATGGTTATCTTTGATTTTATTAGATTTTCATAACTTCATTTTTGTTATAATATTTCCTATGTAGTGTTCAATGATGACTATCCTCTACCAACTACGCAATACTTTTGTGATTTTTCTTGAGTCCAGGTTATTAAAATCTAGTGTTGCACATGATTAAAATGAAAAATGTAATCAAAATTTTGTCATTTGATTTATGTGGTTTTAATATTCTTGTGTTGGCTCAATGTAGAATATTCTCATATATGTCCTTTATAATCTTCTAATTCTACTTAAATGTTCTCTCTACTGTTTTGGCATGTCCATTCATAAAGTCATATTTCATATGGATATCATATGGTTCTCGGCGATAATGTTTGTTCCCTTAAGCCCATGCTTATTTCAATCTCATGACTATGCTTTTAATCTTTTAATGCTGGTTGAATGTTGAATATATTGGTCCTAGCTCTCCATTCATAAAGTTCTTTATAATCTTCTAATGCTACTTAAATGTTCTCTCTATTGTTTTGGCATGTCCATTTATAAAGTCATGTTGCATATGTATATCATATGGTTCTCGGCTATAATGTTTGTTCCCTTAAACCCATGCTTATTTCAATCGCATGACTATTCTTTTAATCTTTTAATGCTGGTTGAATGTTGAATATATTGGTCCTAGTTCTCCATTCATAAATCCATATCACATATATATGTATCTAAACGAAGATGCACAAAACACACATATATATCTATTTATACTTGTTGATACATGTAATTACATTTAAACTTATACATGTATATGTTCTCACATGCATTGAAAAGTATAGGTGTGGATATCTATGTATGTTGTGTAGCTCAAGCTATAGCCCAACACTGAACAATTCCTTATTAAGAATAACATAAACTGCTCAATTACTTTGGTAAGTTTTAAATGCAAGCTATTATTGCAACCATTGCCAATATATGGAACCCATACATGAAACAATGTTGTCATGACAAGCTATGCCAAGTAATGTTTATTTCCTCTGCTCAAGTAACATACATATATATCTACATTTAAACTTATTTATATTTGTTCTCACATGTATTGAAAAGTTTAGGTGTGGATATCTATGTATGTTGTTTACAAAAACACTTGTCACAGTGGTGGCTCATAGTCTTGATAGCAGCTGAAGCTATAGAATAACAATCAACAATTCCTTATTAAAAATAATATAAACTGTTCAATTGCTTTGGTAACTTTAGAATTCTAAATATTATTGTGGTCGTTGGCACTATATGGAAACCATATGTGTATGTGCAGGGTCATGATGGGCCAAAAAGTGGCAATATGATGGGTATGTGGCTGATGACTATTTTTCTACTCAAAATTGATGAAACGAAAAGGGTTTTTAAAGGAGATTTTCAGCTTTCCACTGATATAAATTAAGTTTTATTTTGAATTTAATAAGTAATTATTATTCATTTTATTCAAATTATGACTAAAGTCCTAATTGATAGGGTCGATTGAAAACATTTATAACTTTCAAATGGTATCACCATTTTGAATCCAAAACATGCATCACATTCTATGCTTTGTATAACTATAGGATTAAAAAAATAAAATTTGAATTTCACAAAGTTTTGACCAAGTTAAGGTGGTTAGACATACGAGTTTTTATATTTTTAAAAATTTGTAATAAAAAATTCATAATTAATTATTTACTTGGAAAAAAATTACAAAAAATATGCATCACATCAGGGCATGAGTCCTCTACTTATATCTAAAATATTATAAAAAAATATTATCATTTTATTGTGGTTAGGGTGGTTAGACAAACATCTACTTCTTATTTTTTCCCCCGAAATTTAAGTACCAATCGTGATTGAAATTTCAAATTTTCACCAAATAGATTTTTTTAAACAAACCTAGTAGTTTAGAAACTACATTAAAATTATCTACAGATTCTATTCTTACATATTTTTGAAATAATATAGATAAATTATTCAAATTTTTACGTCAAGTTGCCTAACTTTGATTTTTCTAAATTTTTTGCCACTTAAGGGCCTGTTTTTTCCATGATGATCCTACACATACCCATACATGAAACAATGTTGCCATGCCAGCCTATACCAAGTGATGTTTATTTCCTTTTCTCTCATGGTGATTTCTTTATAGAGAAGTCCATCTATGGATATATATGTGTGTTGCCTACATATAACTTTAGATGCATATATATCTGTATAGATGGGTATGTGTAGGATCATGATGGGCCAAAAAGTGGCGATATGATAGGTATGTGTAGGGTATGTGGCTGACGACTTTTTTTAACCTAAAATTGATGAAATGAAAAGGGTTTTTAAAGGATATTCTCAACTTTCCACCAATATAAATTATGCTTTATTTTGAATTTAATAAATAATTATTATTCATTTTTTATTTGAATTATGACTAAAGTCCTTATTGATATGCTAATTGAAAACCATCTATAGCTTTCAAATGGTATCACATTTTTTGAATCCGAAACACGCATCACATTCTATGCTTCACATACTATAGAATTAAAGAATAAAAATTCATGAAGTTTTGACCAAGTTAAGGTGGTTAGACATACAAGTTTTTATATTTTTAAAAAGTTGTAATAAAAAAATCATAATTAATTATTTACTTGGAAAAAAATTACAAAAAAATATGCATCACATCAGACATGAGTCCTCTACTTATATATAAAATATTATAAAAAATATTATCATTTTATTGTGGTTAGGGTGAATTGCAGACACCTTCTTTTTTTTCCCTAAAATTTAAGTACTACTGCATTGAAATTTCAAAATTTCACCAAGTAGATTTTTTATTTTAAATAAACCTAGTAGTTTAGAAACTACATTCAATTTGCTACAAATTCTATTCTTATATATTTTTTAAATAATATAGATAACTTATTCAAATTTTTACGTCAAGTTGCCTAACTTTTATTTTTCTGAATTTTTCGCCACTTAAGGGCCTATTTTTTCCATGATGATCCTACACATACCCAAATTTTTCTTTTTAAGTGTATATGTGGACTATTTTATTACTTTGCAACCACTACCACTACATGGAAATCATAAATAAAATAATATTTTTGAAGCTATTGAACAACAATCAACAATGTGTGGGTATCAACTCCTTCCTATGTTTATTCTTTTTGAAGGATACTTGTTATTTGTCTAAGCCTCAATAAGGATTTCTTAGAATTATAGACTATATATTAAATGTAAGATGAAACATTGGTCTCACCATTGACCATAGTGGCAGACTATGCATGTTCTTGCTCAGGGGTTTGGTGAGACTCTATGAGGCTATATGACCCAATATGGTAGTGTGGAGAGTACACCTTCTTTTGTTGTGTTTAATTTTATTTTCCCTATGCGCAGATATGTATGTGTGTGAAATTAGATGCAAGAAACATTCATATATACTACTTGGTATATTTATTCTTTTGGGATTACCAATTTAATCAACTTTTCTAGTTGGGAGCCACTTGTTGGAAGATGTTTTCCATAGGAAATATAAAATTAAACACAACAAAAGAAACCTTGTTGTCCATTGCCTTCAATGATTAGATAAAATTTTCATATTACACTTAATATATAGCCTGTGATTCTAAGAATTCCTTTTTGAGGCTCAAAGAAATAATAACTATAAAGGTGCATCTAACTTTAGATACATATATCGGTATAGATTTTTTTTTGCAACTGCATATATATGTATTACATGCGTTGGATGCATATGTAGGAATATGTTTCTTGGAAATATATACACATAAAAAGTATGTGTTTCTTTTGTTGTGTTTCATTTTTATTTTCCTGTGTGCATATATGTATGTATGTGAAACTAGATGCAGACAACATTCATATATACTCCTCCCCATGTTTATTAGTTTGGGAAGATAGTTATTATTTGTTTCATCCTCAAAAGGAATTCTTATAATAATAGGATTTATATTAAGCATAATAAGAAACATTAGTCTCACCATTGATCACAGCGGTGGACAATGTATGTTCTTTCTCGGGGGTTTGGTGAGAGCCTATGAGGCTCCATGACCCAATATGGTAGGGTGGAGAGCAAGCCTTCTTTTGTTGTGTTTCATTTTACTTTCCCTATGTGCAAATATGTATGTTTGTGAAATTAGACATGGACAACATTCAACCCTATGTGTAGATATGTATGTGAAATCAGATGCAGAAAAAATTCATATATACTCCTTCCTATGTTTATTCTTTTTCATAAGATAGTAGCTATTTTTTTTGTAGGTCTATACTTAAACTTCTCCGCAAAAAAATATTGCTACTTGGCATGGCTT
>VDFB02275959.1:0-26463 GCA_007258455.2 Sequoia sempervirens | reverse complement strand
AAAAAAAAATGACTGCCATGGGATGGTAACAGTCATTAAAATTTTATAAAATGATTGTCATGGGCTATAGATAGTCATTAAAAAGATTTTTGTTTCTAGATTTTTAATTTATTTTTGTATTTTGTATTTTTTTTTAAATTGACATCCCATAGCAAAGAGAAATGACTTTGAGAAAATTCCAAGCTTTTGAACATATTTTATGTTTTCATAATTTGAAATCATCTAAAACTAATTGCAACTCCAACAAGGTGGTTGGTTTAAGAGGAGGTCCTGGAATTGACACTTGGATCAAAGCTTGGCATGAGGTATTTGTATCAAACGTATGTTTGGTTTATTGATTTATGTGCATTAAATGATTTTCTTTGAAGTGTAAGTGTGTTATGTGGTAACTAAGTATATGGTAGCAGTGTATATCCTCACCATTATCTCATGAATGGGCAATCAGACTATGGATATACTGTAGAAGGTGGACTTCACTAAGTATTATTTATGATGGATTGTGAGATGAGTTAATGTTTAAAAAAAGCTCCAAAGTTGGAACATATATGAATACATAATAGCTCTCCATTTAATGATTCATTAAAGGGGTAGTGATTTTGGACTTCAACTGTTTCTCTTGTTGAACATGGATGATGATGGACATGCTTTTTTGTTGGGCTGAGAGCTTTTGCAAACATATTCATCATGTCTCGAAATACCTTTTCTTGGAACTTTTGCTAATTTTTCTCTATATTGTGACCTTGTTGGTGAGGTTGTGGATTGACGCAAGGGGTCTTGTTTCTTTATAGTCATTTTAAATATTTTTCTTGGTATGTAAGGTTAGGTTGTTAAACCATGATATCTTCAAGGGGGGCACAAATCCTACTTTGTGTGTCAGGTATGTATCCCCTTATTATAATATGAAATATTTTTTCTAAAAGTATTGGTAGTAAATCCATCATAAAGAATTAAAAGAGTTAAAGGTGGATCTTATGTTGGGGGATCTTATGGTCATATTCCCTTTGGTATATATCAAATAACTATGCTTAAAATGATTCAAGATAAATCCTTGTGAAAACATGACCTGCTTCCTATAGGGATTGACGTTCTCAAATTGGCATTTCGTGAGCAAAATTGTCTAATGAATTCATGCACTAGACTTGTTTGAAATTTTGAATATCTAAACATTTGTTTTTAAATTAATAAATTCTTCCTATAATAAAAGATTTGAAGTGCAAAAGCATTAATTTTATTGCATATGCATAAATAAACTTTGGAATGTATAGATGTGTATATGCAAAAATATACATCATTTACTACTAGGTAAATATGAATGTCTTCTTTAACAATCATGATAATGTAAATGGTCTCCATCATGCTCATTCCTTTTTATTTTATGGACCATATAGAAATTTTTTATAATATGCATACTTTATTTATCAGGTTGGAGAAACTTTGGTGGATTTAATTGTAGATCTTTAGTAAGTTGGGGACAAATACAGGGGTCCTCCACAAAGTCCTAGGAATTTGGTTTGCAATCTAGAGAGTCTCTGAATATAATAGAAAATAGGGAAAATCTATTGTCTACTCCTGTAGTTTGTCATATGGCAAAGGAATATGGCATCAATTTAGATGATATTCTTGGTATATTGAGTGTACAACATCATTTACTTAATAGCCTAACAATTGAAATTAAGCGCTTGACAATGGTACTAATTCACGAAAAATCTAACATTTTAACATATAAATCTAAATGTAATATATGGATTCCATCCTCTTAAAGTTAGTGTAAGAAAATACATAATTAATTTGAAGCTCTCACTTCTCTATTGAAACCTTTGTTGCACACACAACATCATTACTAAATGACCTCTCAATTTACCTTATGTACTTCGTACCAAAAAATATGACAAACATTTTTCTAAATAACCTTCCAAAAAATATATTTTACCAATTGTATAATAATTTGTCACATGATGTAAAATCATGATTTTTTAAATTTTATTTATATTCTATATATACTTTTGAATTAAAAAATATTTTATCATTTTTTAAAAACAATATTTTTAGTGTATCTTTATTATTTTGTATACTAAATAAAATCTTTTCATGGTTTCTTTAAAATAGATAATTAAGTTTACTATATATTGTATAGAGATTTTTTATTAGTTTAATATATATTGTATAGATATTTTTGATTATTTTTAATAAAATATTTTATTTATTATTAGTTTTTAAATTATTAATTATTATTTAACTATATATCATAAATAAATTCTTTGAAACATATATTTCTCATCATAAATATATTTTACAAATTGTATAATAATTTTTCACATGATGTAAATTCATGATTTTTTTAATTTTATTTATATTCTATATATACTTTTGAATTAAAAAATATTTTATCATTTTTTTAAAACAATATTTTTAGTGTATCTTTATTATTTTGTATACTAAATAAAATATTTTAATGGTTTCTTTAAAATAGATAATTAAGTTTAATATATATTGTATAGATATTTTTTATTATTTTTAATAAATTATTTTATTTATTATTAATTTTAAAATTGTTAATAAAAAATATTGATTATTATTTAACTATATATCATAAATAAATTATTCTGAAACATATATTTCTCATCATAAATTAATTAATTATTACAAAAAAAATTTATGCGTTAGTCAGTGTCCACACACCCCAACAACCCATACCTTAGATACCTGGGGAAAAATTATTACAAAATACTTTTTTTATACAAAATATATAATATAATATAAATTTTTAATTATCATATATAATATACTAAAATATATTTTATATTTACCCTATATTTCTTATATACATTAAATTATATTATATGTCATAGATAAATTCTTGTAGAAATGTATATTTTTAATCCTAAATTAATTATCAATAATAAATATAGTATTATTATATTTATATTATATTATAAAATCATATAATATTATATTCTTATAGCCGCTTATCCAAATATAATTCTTAGATAAAAAAATTCAAATAATATAAAATATAATATAATTCGATCAAATATAATATGTGTGCTTAATAAATATAAATCCAGCAAATAAGAAAAACGAAAGATACAATTGCAAATAAATAAATAAATGAGACTGCACAGAAGTCTAGGGCGAATTTTCCTGCGCGGAAGTCTAGGGCGTATGGAACAGGACTGATGAGGACGGGCAGATACGACACTGGCATAGTAGGTATGTCAGGTTAGAATGAGGACCGACGAGGACTGATAGATACGGCAACGGGTATGTCAGGGGGGATGGCAGCGGATGGGCATCGATGCCATGCGGTGCAAATTGTCACCCCTATAGACATTGCCAAAATTAAATCACTCCATCTCATCGATAGAATATGTATGATGGAAAAATCTTTCATTTCATTTCACATCCATAAGCCAGAAAATCAGTCATAAGGAGCTCAAATACCCAAACTTGTAGACTTAAGATTCATTTTATAAAAGAGTAAGTTCAATTATAAATGTAAGGAGACAGATTTAATAGACATTTAGGTGGTTGATGTAGGGTCTAAGTAGTCGTTATATTTAATTTCCGCATTCTAATCTATTAAACAGTGCATCATATTGTCACAATATTTTTGGGTTTTCTTCAAATGCGAGTTAATAGCTTATAGTTATTCTCTTGGCTTTCAGGTGTTTTTGACAAATGTGAGAGGGTTCACTATGCACAAAAAGGTCAAAAAGTGACTATTTAGAGTTGACGTCCAATATGTAGTCTCTAATCACCCAATTATCGTTCGCTTTCACCACTAATAATTTTTTGAAAAAAACCCAATTCCTAATCATATAAACATGCAAATTATATTTCTATATAAAAAATTTACCGCTCACTTTTAAATTTATAAAATTCACTTTTAATGTAAAAAGTTCACTTTTGCATTGTTAAATATTCGCAGCACCATGTCCACAACTCGCCTTTGCTTAGACACCAACCACCTTACACCCCAATTCATTCTCACACGAGTCCGTGTGTGGGATTATTTCCTTTGATATTTTGTTGTTTACCTCCATCACTTTCGGTATTTTGTTGCTCTCCTTATACAACACCTAACCCTCACATGAGTTGTTTATCAAATACCCTCCATGCTTTTAGGAAACATCAATCTTGCATTTCTCCTTTCATATTGCAAACAATGTTACTCATGAGTCTAGTTTGGTCACTTATTTAGTCTTTTTTCGCATTATTTTGCAAATCGTTAAGGGTTTCATTGTTGTTTTCTTATGGGATAATTTTACACACTTTTTTAACTGATTGAACATCATTTCTTATCATGTCTTATTTTTGGCCAACTGTTGTCTCCATCATGTGATATGCTTGTTGGATACTCTCCATGGTTTGAGGTTGTACCGTAGAAAAATGACCCTTTTTCATTTTCATGGTCTTTTAGGTCTTTCTTCACATTGCTTGATCCATTTTGCTTTGATTTATTGATGTAATGTAACCTAAACATTCACATCAGGTCCTCAAAATTCAAATTATGGCATCTTGTGAAGGTATTGTGAAGTGTTGTAAAACACTTCTACACTTTTTTAGACTCTAGTCATTACAATTCACCTAAAAATCACCTTTTTATCCCTTATCAAATCCTATTTTGAAGTGTTGTAAAGTCTTGTAACAAGATTTCACACTTTTCTAGACTTAATTTCACTATTTCCACCTCTCTTATGCTTTATTTGACCCCTTTATGCCCTTAGAAGGCTTAATTAAGTGTGTTTTTGAATGTAAACTCGACAAACAACATTAAATGCAAGATAATTCTCGATACCGACATTCAAGTCCAAGGTGGGACCCATTTTCCATGGGTGGCGAATGAGTCCCTCTTGGCTCAAAATTCAAAATATTTCAAATTTTATTTTGGGTTTTTATATAAAATCACCTTATGTCGGCCTATGATCAACTTGTCTAATCACCCCCTTTAGTCAATTCTTCCCATCCCCCAAGGTATTTTTAATTCCTTTTCTCTTCTCCATGTCCTTTATGACATGTGTCCTTGGTCAACCCTATTAAAGACTTTCTCTTTTTGGACAAGGCACTCCACTTCCCCATGTGAATTTTTAATTCACATTTAATCCCCCAATGCACTCAAGGGAATTTTTTATTCTTTCTATTCTCCCCATGAGGATATTTGAGGAATTTTTAATTCCTCGCATGTCCTCTCACCCACATGGGGACAAGGACCTCCTTTATGAGGAGATCTTGTCCAATCCCAAGGTACTTTGTACCCCCCTCCATGTCATGTACTTCTCTTACACCTCATGTCCACCTCATCTTTCTTAAGCCTCTCCCCTTGCCACATGTCAAGATGTGAGGGCTTGTGAGTTCTCAACTCACCATAGCCCTACATCTTGGCCATGTTGGGATCAATTTCAACCGTCCATCTCTTCTAGGAATTCTCAAAATTCCTATAAATACCCCCTCTTTTCTCTCATTTGAAGGAGATTATTTTGCTAGCCAAACTCTTGCAATTTTATTTCTCAATCCACATTTAGCCATTTTCATGTTTTTATCCACTTGCACTCATCCTCACAACATCATTTAGCTTGCATCTTGTGTCATCCAAGGAGCATACACATCAAAGATCGAAGGGCCAACCAAAGGATCGATTCGAGATGAGGTATAAAGTTCCATTTGTTGCTTTTTATCTTGTGCTGTTTCCAACTTAGGCTAATCTTGAGGTGTAGGTTGTTTTGGTGTTTATTTGCACTCTTTTGTTTGCTGCTCGTTTTCTAATGCTTACATTCGACCTATCATAGTAGTATTTGCAATTGTGACTAATGTAATATCTACTAATATATATACTTAAGGAACTTTATTTGGGTCTTGTAAAATCTACTAAGACATGCTAATATAAATGTAAGGGAGTGACACACATGGAGATTGCAATTTAAGAAAAAAAAATGTTAAACTGTAGCTTGATTGATATGCATTGCATGTATTATTTTAGAGTGCTCCATCTATTAATATAACATGGATAATCAAACACGTTTAGTTTTATACCCTCTTTCGACATAGAGCACACACATTAAAGAATGAACTTTTTAAAATGTTATCCCTTCACACATTATTGATTTATTATACATTGACTTCATTTATTCTAGTGATGTGTCAATTATTTAAACTATGGGAGTTAACTAAATCTATAAAAAGTGACTATGAATTCTATACTATTATCCTTTGTTTAGAAAAAGTCAAGTTCTTAAGTTTGTATCTTAGAAGCTTGGAATTCCTATTTCTCTAGTATTTTTTATGTATATAATTATTAGTTTTGATTTATTTTTTCTTTAAAATATTTATTTCTAAAGCATTATGTTGTATCTATTCTATGTTTTAATGATTACTACTATCTTGATAATTTCTACTTTATTATTATGTTAATTTATTATCATTATATGTGATAGATATAGTGTAGCTTTTATTTGGAAGGCCCTTGCTAGATGAGGTTTTCCTAAGTTTGTATCTTAGAAAGATTGAAATTTCTATTTTTTTCAATGTATATTCATTATGTGTGATTTATTTCTTCTTTACAATTTCCACTTCCCCCAAAACAAGTTGTATCTATTGTAGGCTCTAACAATTACTACTTTCTTGATATAATTTTTTCTTTATTATTATATGTTGTTTTCTTCTCACTAGATGTGATAGATATAGAATAGTTTTTCTTTGGAAGTTCTTTATCATTTAATAATTTTACAAAGCTAGAGAGTTTTATTTCTCTAACATTTTTGATGTATATTAACATTACAAGTGATTTTTTTCCTCTTTATAATTTCAAAAAATCTCAAATATTAAGTTGTAGCTATTTTAGACTATTAATTACTAATTTCTTGATAATTTTTTCTTTGCTCTCATGTTAGTTTTTTTCACTATATATAATAAAAATAGAGCAGTTTTTCTATGAAAGGTCCTTATCATATGGGTTTTTTTCACTATATATAATAAAAATAGAGCAGTTTTTCTATGAAAGGTCCTTATCATATGGGTTTGCAAAAGTCAATACACAATATTTTTTCAAACTTTAATATTAGTTTTATAAAAGAATGACTAAAGCGAGCAACTAATTTTCATAAACCACATTCAACTATTGAATAATTTTAAAAGGGTGAGAGAAACTTAAGTGTGAGTTAGTAATTTGGATTAGGGTAATTTTCCATGTAACCTCATTTGAGATTGAAAAAGTGTTGTGTAAATAGTGCTTATAACATTTTTGAAAAATGATGGAGCCTTCGGAGTTTTAATGAAAATAGTAGGATTTGGAAATCTATGGACAAAACTTGTAAATATATTATACATTAAAGAAACTAAGTTTTTTCATGTATAGATTATTGCTAATTAGCACTTTACGTTATATAACTATTTATACATTAAAAACATCAAAGCATTGGCATTCTTGTTTCAAGGTATTTCTAATTGAAAAAATGAATCTACTTTGTTAAGGTAATTTCCTTTAGAAAGCCATACAATTCAATGTATTTTATTTTATATTATTAAATTTGAAAGCTTCATGTAGATTTAGAGCATTTCAAAAACATCTCTTTATTTATTTTTTCTAACTGGTTTTGTTGAAAAGACTCTCATTTGAGGTTTGATTGTTGCATCACTTATTCTTTTCACATTACTATGTGATGTATCATTTGAGGTTTGATTTTTGCATCACTTATTCTTTTCACATTACTATGTGATGTATCATTTTATCACTTTAGAAAAGATATTACAATGGCCTATTATATTGTATGTTAGGTATGTCAATTTATTTGAAATCTTGAAATTTTATTAGACGAGATGGGATTGTGTGGATTGATACAAAGTCAATTCAAAAATTTGATGAATTAACTATTTGATTTAATTTCTAAATGGTGAACCACACACACAAAAACACAATATATTTGATGGTTGAAGTCTCCAATCTAAAAATTTAATGTGCAATGTTTGTGAGAGATAGAACAACTTTTAGAAATAATTTTTTTTAGCTATGTTGATTTAGGAATATATCAATATTCTTGATAATACTAGTTTAATTACTTATGAATCGTGTGTTGTACTCTTTTATATTTTCTATTAAACAACAAGCATGTATTGATGTTGATAGCTTTTTCTATGTGTTAAGACAAATTATTCATAAGATTAACAAACTTTAAAACAAAATTTTATTATAATTTTGTTATGTTCTCAAAAGCAAACTTTATTTGTAATGAATTGTATGATATTCTCTTACATATAACATATACAATGAAACACTAATGTTGATTCCTTTAGGACTAGTAGATGGATAGTTGAGTATCTTTTTATATAACAAAGATTTACATAAAAAATAAATTTAAAGAATAATTAATACATAATAACTATAACACAAAAATTAATATTTTTTGATATTTTGATGTTAAAATAATAATGTGAATATTTTTTTATTAATGAATAAAACTATTACAATGTTTTGGAGATATTCCACATTTAATCTTAACTTATGTGTCCTTTATACTTTTATGATCCTAAAATTGAACTAATTATTGATAATATAAATATTTGGCAAGAATAAATATAATAACCACAAGTACTAATTAAAAGCATAAAGTTTCCACAGTCCATGATAATCAAGATAACAAAATTTTTGGATTAAACTATGCCAATTTTTTGAATCAATGTTTCGGATCATACTCCATGATCCATCATCAGGATGAAAAACAAGCACAAGAAAGGAAGAGAGAAAGAATAATGTGGCAGACTTGGAAGTATAAAAAGGTGAGAAACATGAGGGAGCAAGAGGTCAACTGGTCAAAAATAAAATAAAAAATATAAATCAAATTCCAACAAAGAAAACACCAAAGAATTTCTAAAAACAAAAATAAAAGATCAAAACAATTAATTAAAATGAAACAAAAACACCTAATGGTAAAGGAAAAAACTAAAATAGATAAGAAACAAAAAACACATAAACTAATAAACCATTAAATTGAAGAAAACTAAGAACAAATAAAACAAATAAAACAAATAAAGAGAATAAAAAAATAAAGAAATAAATGAATATATATATATATACACAAACATACACATACACATACACATACACACACACACACACACACATATATATATATATATACATATACATATACATATACATACACACACATATATATATAAGAGGAAGTTTCAATTAAAGATATATAAAATAACCCATTATATATCTTTGATTGAAGAAACAAATAAACCAACAAAAAAAACAAAAAAACAAGATTAGAGCATAATCAAAGACTAAAAAAGCAAATAAGAAAGAAAATGAAAAAAGAAAATTAAAAGATAAAAGGCTCTAGAAAAAATGATATTAAAAACAACAAAAGAAAATAAAATATGCAAATATATCTTTAATTAGTTATACATTCTTAAAATTTTATAATTTTAAAATTATAATTAAATATTGAAAGTTCTAGATGAAGAAATAAAATAAATATAATATGTATTTAATAATAAAATAAAATATAATTTTATCTTTTTAAATAAATGTTTTCCTTCCATATTAAAAAATAATTATTTTTATTGAATATATTTCAATTTAATAAAAAGTATATATTTAATAAAAAAATATAATATAATATAATCAATATCTTTTTAAATAAAGCTATCCTCCCATATTACATATTTTTCACCCACTGCAGTACGACTGGAAGAAATTATGGACAAGATTGCACGGGGTCCAAGTTTGCACGTTGGCGAGAGAAACAAGGAAGGCAGAGGCATATGGCACATCCATCCCATGCATCCATGTTGGGTGCATTTTTGGGGCTGGATAGCCACTACCTACAAAGAATTGGTGGCAGGTTCGTACTTCCGGTGGGGATATAGATGCCCAATCTAACACCGCCACTGGCAGATGACTCTTGCTTGGCCTAGCTGGATGTGTAGCGGCTCCATTCAGTGGTGGTGGTCTCCTTTGGTAGCAAATGTATTCTCACCCTGCAAGAGCTCGATGCCTTGGCGTTGGGCTTAGAAGAGAGTGAGCTTCCATTTCTCTTTGTTCTTCTTCACCAGATGGTTGTTGCGTTACACCACGGCTTTGTGGGGCACACACGAGGAAGAGGACTTTTGGTGACCGAGTAGGCACCTGAGTTGCACATTCTCACCCATTCTTCTGTGGGAGCATTTCTCACTCATTGTGGGTGGACCTCAGTTTCTAAAGGATTAAGGTTTGGACTGCCATTTGTGACTCTTCCACTGTAGTATGAACAGGGCTTAAATGCTAATCTCATAGCCTAGGAACTCAAGTTGGGGGCGGAGGTGACGAGAAATGACGAGGATGATTCTTTTTCTAGGGAAGACGTCACTGAAGCTCTTCGTATATTAATGGTTGAAGAGGAAGGCAAACTCATCAGATCTCACGTTCAAGAGATTAGTGCAAAGTTGACCAGGAACGGTTGCCAAATCTATTGGCTTGTTGGCGATGTTGTGGATTTTTCTGGAAAGGACAAGGGTTTAGGAGTTTGTGGTAAAGCGACAAGGTTTTGCTGAAGAGCGGGGTCAGACACAAAGGCTGAGCAGAAAGGCGCGACCGTGGGCCCAGGGTATCTTTTTTCAATAATAGAATGCAATGCAGTTTCTTCAAAAAGTGTCATAGTGCAGAATAGGTATGCCCCACCTCTGTTTTTTTATTCAGTTTATTTTGACTACTTTTCCCATCTGGCATCAAAGCAAAATTTCTGTCACACCAAATGCAAACATATTTATAACATAAGCGGTAGCCTTTTTCACAAATTCACATGTTAATCTTAAAGGCTTTCCAATGAATGAGCACAATGATAACGAGGGCGGTATGATAGCTTAGGGGTCACGAACTTGGGTTTTAGGTCAACTAATGCTATTTGCATATCAAATAAGGCTGAAATATTGGGGGAATCAAACAAGATCACTTTGTCAACATAGTCTAGCAACATAGCAAAAAGTAAGGTAGTGGAAGGCAACGTAGTAGCTAGTAAAGCATTTGAAAGTTTAAATGGTGAGGCACAGTCTCTAGAGGCTAGGTCTAAATTTTTAGATCTGGGGAGTTCTCTAATATCTTTTAAATCCCCAACAAACCTCCCAGGAGAGCCCTCAGTTGCGGCACTGTTTCCCAACTCCCACTTCTCGGGGACAACAAATACCACTTGGGGAACATGCATGATGGGCTATCTGTGAGAGTCAAATGTAGGGGAGGGGTGTGTTTTTGTAAATGCAAAATAGTACAAGGAGATTTTAAAACGTATGCAAACGCAAAAGGTAAAGTTTTCAAAGAGGCGGAAATTCTCTACAATTCTACCAAGGCTAGAGCATAAGTGCTTATCAAACATTGTTGAAACCCAACAAGTTCAAAAAGTTGAATTCAAAGGAAAAGAAAAAGTGTACTCATCTTCTCACCCAGTCTCAGTCATGAATCAATGTTAAGAGGTAAACATTTCAAGAAGCAAGGTAGAAGGGGATGAGAGTAAACCTTTTGACTCATATTGTCCCAACACAACACCACTAATGTGGTCCTCTAAATTGTACGCCAATGAGCTAATGGCTATGAAAAAGAGGCTCCAATCATTAGAGGAAAGGGCGCTTTATAATGACACTACAATGAAGGAGTGCATGGAGGCCGATTGGCAATTATCAAGGGAGAACAAGTTTCTCAAAGAAGAAATAAGTAAGCTTCAAATCTCCATATCGAAAGGAGAGCAAGAATTGATTTTGATAAGGTAAGCTCTAGTCCAAAGTGGCGCAAAAAAAAAAAGCATATCAAAAGAGATAGATGAAAGCAACAACTCACAGATAAAAGAGATATAATCAATTTTAGAGAGCGTGAAGATAAAAGAAAACCAGTTAAGGGATCAATTAGAGGAGGCCAAAAATTGGGCTCGAGTAGTGAAAGGCCCTTCGAACACTCAAAGGGACCTCATAGAAAAGCAAGTTCAAAGGCAGATAAGAGAAGAGAATGATAGAAATGTCAAGGTTGTGAATGTCATTATTAAAGGTCTAAAGGACTATGGTGAGAAAGAAACCACAAAAGAGATAGCAAAGGATATTTTTAGGGATGAGTTGCAATGGACGGGAGTCATTCAACATGCAAACAAAATTGGAAAATGGGTGAAAGATGGCAAGAGTAGGCATGTAAGGGTCACTTTGGCGAGCATTGAAGATAAGAATAGGCTGCTAAGGAACAAGAAATTCCTTAAAGGTACTCAAATATACCTTGATGAGGACTTAACAATAGTACAACAAGAAGAAGGTGTAAAGAGTGGGAAAAAGTAAAGTCAGCAAGGAATGAAGCAAAATGGGCTTGGTTACAAAATGGAAAAGCTCAAGTTAGTGACATAATTGCACACCAAAAATAGGAACTCGGGCCCCCCCAGGATCAGTTGTCAATGGTAAGTTGGAATTGTAGAGGATACCTGTGGAGAAGAATATCTGGTTTAGGGCCTTTTGTAGAAGGAAAGGACATCATCATTCTTATAGAGACTCATAAGCACAATGGCTGCAAGATCCTAGATTTTGAAGGATATAAAAAAGCTCCCATTGGGAATGAGAGAATAGATAGTGGTAAAGGGAACGGTGGAGTTGCAGTCCTAATCAAGGAAACATGGTGCAATAACATTCAAGTTAAGAAAGAAGACCCAAACAAACAGTATGTATGGTTTAAAATAACTAAAAATCAAACTATAATAAGAATGGCAGCCTGTTATTTTTCCCCAAAAGGATCCAAATCTTACAAGAAAAGGAACGTTGACCGTGAGGATCCTTTTGTTGCACTAAAGAAAGAAATTTCAATTTATAATGACTTGGGAGAGGTTATTTTAATAGGGGATTTTAACGCAAGGACTGCAAACAATCAAGCTCTCAACTTGAAAAGCAAGGACAAGGAGAAAGTTGATCTGCTATGGCTAGAGGAAGAGGACCAACATCTATGGGAAAGGAACTCACAAGATAGTAAGCACAATGTCATGCACTATGGGTCTGAGTTGTTGGGGCTATGCAGTTTATTCAACTTGGTCATTTGCAATGGTATGAGGGCATGGCCAAACTAAGGCAACATCACCTGCAAAACATACAATAGAAAAAGTGTGGTTGATTATGTCATTTGCTCGCATGTTTACATGTAAAAGATAAATGAGCTAGTGATTGGAAAGTGTCCTTGAGAGATGAAATCATACCATAATCCAATTTATGTAAATATCCTCACCCACATTGACCTGCTCCAAGGGAGACAAATTTATATCAACAAAAAGAAAGTGCCCCCGCAAGGTAGAATCATCATGAACCAAGACAATCATGAGGTCTTCAGGGCTGCCCTCAAAAGACTTTTCAGGGATTATGAAGGGAAGTTAGCCAACATGGGGCATCACACTATAAATAACAAAATGTTGATCCCCTTTGTTCACAAGGCTTTGGATGAGTGTAAGAGGGCTAGGCCTAAGAGGGAAATTACAACTACTTTCCCAACAAACCCATGGTTCGATGAAGAGTGCAAGATAATAAAAAGAAAACTTCATGAGGGTGGAAGGACTAAAGAAAACAAGAGAGATTACGAAAAGATGATACGGAATAAAAAACAAAATTATGTGAGCACAAGAAGGCTGGAGCTGATTTCCCTTGGAAAGAACAACCCCAAGAAATTATGGAAGGAGCTACAACAAAAAAGAAAACAAGTGGAAAACAATATCACAAGATCTTAATGGTTGGAATATGCAAAGCTACTGTATGAGAGGGAACAAGATAAACATAGACCTCCAACAATCAAAGATACCACTGAACTTTTCACCATCGAAGATATCAATCAAGGCATAAAGAGGTTGGCTGGGGGAAAAGCACAAGATATAGATGGGATACAAGATGAATTCTTAAAATGGGGTATGGAGATCCTTGCACCTTGCATCAAGGGCATCTTCAACAGAGTTATTCAAGAGGGCTTTCCTAAAGGGTGGACAACTAGTGTTGTTATTCCCTTATACAAAAGTGGGGACACCACTAACCCATCAAACTACCGCACTATTATGATTAATCCACTTCTTGGAAATCTTTTTGGAAGCATGATTGAGCGCAAAATTAGTTGGGCTGATAAAGAGGCAAAAAGAGTAGAGGGTCAGGATGGTTTTAGACTGAAACATTCCACTATTGATCACGATATTACTCTCAGATTTTTTATTGAAAAAATATGGAATGTTCAAGGGGAGGAGGCCTTTTTCTGCTTTCTGTACTTTAAAAAGGCCTTTGACATAGTACCACAAGGCAAGTTGTGGAATAGAATGGAGGAACTGGGAGTGCCAAAGGTGTTTAGAGCGGTTGTTCATAGGCTGTATGAGCATGTCAAAGATAAAATCAGAACCAATGAAGGTATGTATGAGTGTTTTGGCAACAACATTGAGGTCAAGCAAGGCTGCCCACTTTCCCCAATGTTATTTGGGTTGTACATTGACAAGATGGAAGAGTTGATAAACAAAGTTGGTTGGGAAGGTATTTTGTTGGCCAATTATGTAATAAAATTTCTCTTATATGCCAATGACCTCATTTTGATTGCAAAAACAACACATGAGCTAAGAAAACATTTGAAATCTCTTGAATCCTTTTGTAAGGAAGTTGCGATGCAAGTGAAAACTAGTAAAACTAAAATAATGATCTTCTCATTGTGAAGGAAAAAACATCAAATTAATTTTATCTTTGAGGGAAAACCGCTGGAAGTTGTGGATGAATAAAAATACTTGGGGCTGGATTTTCACTACTGACGCAGAGGGTCTGGGACTTTGAAACAAACACAAAGATTTCAAGGAACTTAATGATGCAATCTCAACCCTTCTTTAGGCACCCTGGTGGAGACAAACCTCAATAATGCACTAAATGACTTATTTTCCCTCCTTATGGACCCAAACCCTAGGAACACTCTTAAGAGACCCAAAAAAACTTTTTTTGAATGATTTCAAAGCCCAACCCTTTGACTTAGACACAAAACCAAATTTTCACCTTAACTAGGCTACTAGCCAACTAGGCCTCTAGCGAAGGATTTTTGACTTTGCACTCAAACTTTCCAAAGGAACCTCCAAAATAATGATTGAACCAGATGTGGTTTGTGATGATACATAACATACTAGATTCTTGATGGCACTTGTTTCGGAGCACACCAATCAAAAATCTGTTGTTTCCTCCAATTTAGGCCTAATTAGCCCTCTTTTACAAAGTAACCCCTCTTTAAACTCAACCCCTAACCATGAAAATTTCAATAGTCCCTTAAAAAGACTCAAAACCAAGGAATCCAAGTTTTTAGACCTCTATGACACATCTAACATGCTCAAACACAAACCCCTCCCTAACTTGCCTAAAAAACTAGGGCTTCTTGAAAACTAACCTTCCAATCACTTCCAGAACTTTCTAATTGACTCTAAACCATTAGGAAAAAATATTTAGTCTATCCCAACTCAAAAACATGCCCCTCATTAAGGCAGATCTTCTGCTGCTATACCCTAGCCTCTAACTTCAAGCACTTTGCATTGTGAAATCTTGGTGTACACCTCAATATTCTTCTTCCCTGCACATTAGTTTGTTAAATATGTATGTTAAATGTTAGGAATAATCCATTTCACAGGTCACAGCAGCATTCTACCTTGAAATGGATCAATCATCCATGAAAACCACCAAAACTAGTGAAAATTCTATGTTATTCTTGAGGACAGTCAGTAATATGTTACAAAAACTGATTCCTAACATCTATCAGATCATTCAAGAGGTTAAATGAAAGTAAATACAGGTTCTTAAACCATCCAATTGATTAGAAATTCAAAAGGAATCAATAGATCATCAAAAAGACTCAAGAAAATGCAAGAAAATTGTGTTTTTTCACTATTTCCTGTAGCAGTCCGTATAGTCACTTCTCCAAATGCCCAACCTCCATAAAAATTACCATTCTGGGGTTATAGAACCATCCCCCAACTGATCCAACTGATTGGAATTTATTACAATGCATAATTACCTCTAAAACACCTAAAACTCCTTTTCCCGCCTAAAGTGAAATTCAAAAATTTGAAATTACAATCTTGAAATTTATTAAATTCTATTATCTAAAAACCATTGGATCTTCAATGTCCAACCTTATTTGACCTAATTAAAGAATTAGATTACTAATCAAACCCATAGAACATTATTTTCCCTTTATATTGCATTTTGGTCCTAGGATCCTTATCAGGACCCTTAGGACAGTTGACTCTCTCATTGCATTTATCCTCTCCAAATGCCATTATAGGCTTCAAAAGGTCATAGTTGATGTTTTGATATAATGGATAGGTCCTCCTTTTCCTTGCAAACTTCTGTTTCTTGAACAACTCCTTGAAGGCCTTGGGTGCTCCTGCACCATTCTCCCCAAGAAAGAAAGAATTCTTGCCCCAAGAAGTATCCCATGTGTTGCCACCAAAAGACCCCTTGCTCTCATATGTTTTCCTCTTCCAATGAGAAGGTATGTTTTCTCCCAAAGTCACTGTCTTCCTCTTCTGCCAATCTACATTCTTGACAGAATCAAAACATTGATGAGACTGCCCTCTTAGCTATTTGATCTCAACCTTCCCTTATACCCTGTTTCTGCCTTCATTCCCCTATCTCCTTTGTGAAATGACATCACCTCTATCACCCTCAACTATAGGGCATTCAATATTCCCTACCTTAAGACTGTTCAAGTCCCACAAATTCTGATTTTTAGGACTGTCTCCTTCACAACCCTGCTGCAACTTGTCTTTTCTCAATCTACCAATGTCTTCCCCTATTTCACCCTGCTTTTTCACCTGCAAACTCTTCTCAAAACAAATCACAAAACTATCATTAGACTGCTCCAAAGGAAAAGGCACTAATTTGTATCTAACATCTCCTTTGTGAACCAAATATGTGTTAAGAAATCCATCATGCAATGTCCTTCTAGCATACTGCCATGGTCGTCCCAAGATGATATGACCACAAGTCATTGGAATGACATCACAGAGCACCCTATCATGATATGATCCAATTGAGAAATCAACAAAAGCTCTCTTACCAATCTCTACATGTTGTCCTTGAGTTACCCAAGTGGCCTTGTAGGGAGTAGGATGATCAAATGTTTCAATCCCTAGCTTGGTTATCATATCAAGTGAAGCTAAATTGCTACGTGACCCTGAATCTATGAGCAATTTGCAGATCTTACCATGACTAAGACAATTTGTTTTGAAAATAGTTACCTTTGGCTCTTGATGAAGTCTTTCTCCTTGCTTGATCATAAGAAACTCACCATCAGTCACAGGGTCTGCCATGAATGTTTTTGGTTCCTCCTTCTTGTCTTCTTCTTCTTGTACCAAGTTAGCTCTCCTATCTCTACCCCTATCAGCTTGTTCCCATTTAGGACACTTGAAGGAAGGATGCCCTGGTTCATTGCAATTGAAACATCTACCTGTGAATGGTCCTCTACCTTGTCCAAATCTGCCTCCTCTAGGAGTGTATCCACCTCTTTGATCAGAAAATACCTCTTTGCCTTTGTCATTGCTTCTCTTGTCATTTCTGCCTTGTCCTTGTTCTCTATTACCTCTGCCCCTGTTTGAACTACCTCCTCTTCCACCATTGTTTGATCTTTCTTGCTTCCTCTTCACCTTTTCTTCTGCTCTAATGGCCAACTTAAAACATTCTCCTAATGTCCTTGGCAATTGCAAACCAATCTCATCTTGTAGATTATACCTCAAGCCATTGATATACCTGGATATTTTCTCATCCTCTTCCTCATAACCTCATCTAATACTAAGCTCGTGAAATCTCTCAGTATAGGACATCACATCCATGTCCTTTTGCTTTAAATTCTACCTCATCCTTTTCACATGAATGGTATAATCAGATGGTAGGAACTGCTCTTTGACTAAACTCTTCATCCTTGCCCATGTAGAGACTTTTTCCAATCCTCTAGCCATCCTATCATTCTGAAAACTAGTCCACCATGTCAATGTTGTGCCTCTCAACTTGGTTTTGGCAAACTTAACCTTCCTCTCTTCATCCATCTCCTCAAACTCAAAGTAGTTTTCTAAGGCATCAAGCCATCCCAACACCTCTTCACTATCCATCTTCCCTTGATAGATAGGCAAGTCTATGTGACTCTTCCCTCCATGACCTTGTACTACCTTCAACAATCTCAGTAACCTTCTTTCCTTAGGGTCTTCTATCTCATCTGTTGCTTGTTCTTGATTTACCCTCACATGCTCTTCTTCATCATTGTCTTCTTGGTCTTCTTGGTCTTCTCTCCTCCTACTCCTCTCAAGGTTATTTATCCTTTCTTGCATGGTCTCTCTCTCCCTTCTCCATTGCCTTTCTTCTCTTGCTCTGGCCTGCTCTCTTGCTGCTTCTTGTTCCCTTCTTTCTCTTATTTCCCTTTCCAAGATTTCCTTCAACTCTTCCAACTCTCTTGCCAATTGATTTTTTGGTGCCATTGTTGTTTCTCCAATCTCTAAAGGACCTACTCAATGCTCTAATACCACTCTAATGTAGAGGGTCTGGGACTTTGAAACAAACACAAAGATTTCAAGGAACTTAATGATGCAATCTCAACCCTTCTTCAGGCACCCTGGTGGAGACAAACCTCAATAATGCACTAAATGACTTATTTTCCTTCCTTATGGACCCAAACCCTAGGAACACTCTTAAGAGACCCAAAAAAACTTGTTTTGAATGATTTCAAAGCCCAACCCTTTGACTTAGACACAAAACAAAATTTTCACCTTAACTAGGCTACTAGCCCAACTAGGCCTCTAGCGAAGGATTTTTGACTTTGCACTCAAACTTTCCAAAGGAACCTCCAAACTAATGATTGAACAAGATGTGGTTTGTGATGATACATAACATACTAGATTCTTGATGGCACTTGTTTTGGAGCACACCAATCAAAAATCTGTTGTTTCCTCCAATTTAGGCCTAATTAGCCCTCTTTTTCAAAACAACCCCTCTTTAAACTGAACCCCCAACCATGAAACTTTCAACAGTCCCTTAAAATGACTCAAAACCAAGGAATCCAAGTTTTTAGACCTGTATGACACCTCTAACATGCTCAAACACAAACCCCTCCCTAACTTGCCTAAAAAACTAGGGCTTCTTGAAAACTAACCTTCCAATCACTTCCAGAACTTTCTAATTGACTCTACACCATTAGGAAAACATATTTAGTCTATCCCAACTCAAAAAAATTCCCCTCATTAAGGAAAATCTTCTGCTGCTATACCCTAGCCTCCAACTTCAAGCATTTTGCATTGTGAAATCTTGGTGTACACCTCAATATTCTTCTTCCCTACACATTAGTTTGTTAAATATGTATGTTACATGTTAGGAATGATCCATTTCATAGGTCACAGCAGCATTCTACCTTGAAATGGATCAATCATCCATGAAAACCACCAAAACTAGTGAAAATTTTGTGTTATACTTGAGGACAGTCAACAATATGTTACAAAAACTGATTCCTAACGTCTATCAGATCATTCAAGAGGTTAATTGAAAGTAAATACAGGTTATTAAACCATCAAATTGATTAGAAATTCAAAAGGAATCAATAGATCATCAAAAAGACTCAAGAAAATGCAAGAAAATTGTGTTTTTTCACTATTTCCTGTAGCAGTTCGTACAGTCACTTCTCCAAATGCCCAACCTCCATAAAAATGACCATTTTGGGGTTATAGAACCATCCCCCAACTGATCCAACTGATTGGAATTGATTACAATACATAATTACCTCTAAAACACCTAAAACTCCTTTTCCCGCCTAAAGTGAAATTCAAAAATTTGAAATTACAATCTTGAAATTTATTAAATTCTATTATCTAAAAACCATTGGATCTTCAATGTCCAACTTTATTTGACCTATTTAAAGCATTATATTACTAATCAAACCCCTAGAACATGATTTTCCCTTTATATTGCATTTTGTTCCTAGGATCCTTATCAGGACCCTTAGGACAGTTGACTCTCTCATTGCATTTATCCTCTCCAAATGACATTATAGGCTTCAAAAGGTCATAGTTGATGTTTTGATATAATGGATAGGTCCTCCTAACCCTTGCAAACTCCTGGCTCTTTAACAACTCCTTGAAGGCCTTGGGTGCTCCTGCACCAACTACAAACTTAATTGGGAAACTTGTAGAGCTAAAGGACTCCAAGGGGGTTGGAAAGAACTTTACTCTTTGTAGAATAGGTGCAGAAATGCTAAATTATGGGATTGGAAAAACAAGAGAATGTTGTTTGGCTTACTTGTGACCCCAGTGGTTCTATATGGTTGTGAAATTTGAGGCAGCAACATGTCAGATCAAAAATGGAGGCAAGTGGAAAGAATTCAAAAGCATACAATTGTTAACAACCTTAAACTCAAAACTACAATACCTTATGATATTTTATTGGCGGAGACATGCACCTTCCCCTTGGAAGCTTCAACGATGATTCAGTTACTAAGTTACCTATAGAAGGTCCAAAATATGGAGAACCATCAGTGGCCTAAGTTGATTGTTGAAGATGAGTTGGATAGTAGAAAGAATACATGGATGAAACAAAACAAAAAATGGATGGAAAAGGGGGGTGTAAATATGCATGATTGTCCAAGTACAAATGAAGAAATAAAAAAATATGTGAAGCAAAAATTCAAAGATGCTATATGGACAATAATCAGGGCAAAAAAAGGATTACTATATCAAAGAATTTAATCCCAAGGAGAAACATGAAGAAAAGGCATAGATAGGAGAAAATATTAAATGGAGAGCAAAGATGTTGATAGCTTAGCTTCGTACTAGTTCGCATCGTCTTAGATGTGAGATGGGCAGATGGATTGTTCCTAAAGAAGAGTAGGAAAAAAAGAATATGTCAATTTTGTGACATGGGAGTGGTGGAGATAGAGTGGCACTTTGTTAAATGGTGTGCTCAACGTATAAAGATATTCAAGCTAGCTATGAGGACACCTTACAAGTTGATAACTTAAATACCTTGTTTGAAGAGGAAAGGTTGGTCAAATCGACAAACTACATCATCAAAACTCACTATCGTAAGGCTGTCCTCGAGCGAAGATCCCAAACTGTTTAGGGTCTTTTCTTTTCGCTAGTTGTTTTGTGAGGTTCCTGGGTCCCATAGGCTGCTGTGGCCTCATGGAAATTATTAAAGTATTTCATTTCATTTCATATCAGGCAAGCACACACAATTTCGTCTCTCTAATCAAACAAAAAGTGTCCTACAAATAGTCTATTTCCCAGTGCCAGCACTGCGATCAAATGGTACGAAGAATCAATATATACGCTTGTATATGTTAAATACTATTATATTTATGCTTATTTCTGATATTGTTCTTAAAGCCACTTTTTCGAGAGAGTTGGGCTTAAACAACACACTGAGGGCTGATTGTTTAGGTGGTTGTCTTGCTTAATTCAACTTAAGTTTTTTGGTCGTGTTAGTTGATTTTAGCCAATGTACGAAAACTCAAGAGAGTGGGAAATGCAATTTATGTCGTGAGGAATGGTTTTATGTAAAAAATATGTAATATGTGAGTGTGCCAAGAGTAGTTTTAAAACATTATATATATATAGATATATATTATTTTTTAATAAAAATTTAAATTTTTAATTATTATTTTATTTTATTCAAACGGTATGATAGTATCAATATTTACATTTATATCTATTAAATATTATATATTTATCCTTATTTTTGTTATTGTTGCTAAAGTCATGTAAGATTTTTTTTTTCTTTTGGAGTCTTAGATTGCATTTTTTTATAAATTAAGTCATTGGATTTTAATAAATAAATTTAATCATTTTTTGACTTTAATATTTTTAATATAAATTATTTATATGAGAGAATTCACAATATATTTATTTTTCATAAATTGTATAATAAGTAAATATTTTTATTAATAAATTTAAATTATAAATTATTATTTTGAATATTGTTTAACTAAGATGAAAAAAATTACTAAAATTAGCACAACTTGCAAGTGTTCATGTTGTGAGTTACTTGATTAAGAACTCGTTAATTTTTGTAAAAACTCAATAATTTTTCAATAAAAAAGTGTGAGGATTTACATTTTTTCGACCAAAATTTGTTAAAACTCGCCCAACTAAGAAAAAATCCATACAAATGAACCCATGATTGTATACCTTTGAATCTACGAATGGGTGCGTACGATGCAAGACCATACTCGTTTGAAAGTGTTGCTCTAGGGTTGTCTCTTCTTCCCATTGAGGCACACAAATAATGATTTGTTTGTATTACCATACTAAATTAGTTTAATTTCCTTCTAGAAACAATATTTCAAATAGAATAAAATCAAAGAGGGAACCGATTATGGTAAATCTCCTTTTGACCATTAAGGGCTCGACTTGACAATTTAGTGATAATATATAATTAGCTCTTAGTTAGAAATAACAAAACTAGCAATTTCACTTAATGCAATGGGAACGTTAACATGTATCTTTATTTAGTCTAGCATTATAAGTAATCACAAAAGAATGAGTAGACACAAATATTTTGCTCATTTTTTAATGGAAAGTATTTATGAAAGGCACAAATTAAGGAGTTGAAGTAACATGTTCTACATATTGAGTTTGTGTGTTTTTGGAGAATATTTTGAAATGTTTCATAAATTTGTAGAGTTCTTTTCAAGTTTTTCCTCAAGTTTTGGTTGAGTCCCAAGTTCTAATATTTTTTGGGCCTTTTGAGTTATTGTTGCATTTGAGTTTTTCATTTATGGTTTTACTATCATCTAATTATTATGAGTATATTTTTTTCATTTATAAGTTGAGATTAATTCATTGTCATTAGAAATTATCATTGTAACATAGCAAAAGGTACATACATTTAAACAAGTATCCCAAAAAAATTCAAAGGAATTAAGGAAAAAAAATCATTTCACCAGCCTATTACTAAAAGAAAAGTAAATCAAAGACAAAGAAGATAAATCACATAAAAGTCTATCTAGATTACAATTTTTTTGTGAATTCACTAAAAGAACAAGTTATCAATCGATGCTTGAAGATAAAACCTACCAACACTTAGTTTTATATATTGTAAAAATAAAAATTACATCTATCTTTCAAGTTAAAGAGATTATATCCATGCATCCCATACCACAATCATCCATGCATTTACAAAAATTCTTGTAACGTTTTAATATAATTTCAACCTAGACCTTAATTACTTATATATTTACTTAAAAAATTATAAAATTTAGCTATAATTACATCCCAATGCTTGATAATCAATATATTATTTTTTATAAAGGGAAAATTTGGTTACAGTTGGTGTTTTCATCACCCACAAACATTAAGAATGATGGATAATTCTTATTTTACACAATCAATTAGAATGCATAATAGCATTACAAAATTATAAAATTTGTTGGATAAATTTAATTTTAGTTGTTGAAAGCAATCAATATTTCAATAGTAGAGTTGACATAGTAGAAAACCATCATTTCAATAATGATAACATATATAGGAATGAGTTCAAATACATTTTGATTGCTACAATAAGAATAAGACATATTTGATACTTGTTGCCATCATTGGAAAGCACAAAGTATAAGTAAAGTCATGTCATAAAGGAGAATAAGATCCACTATCCTTGCCACTTAGGAAAATTAGAGCAACTAATGTTGTGTAAGCACAAAGAAAATTGTACTACCAAATTACCCCATAAGCAATCACATTAAGGTTAAAACTTGAACACACTACACTAAGATCAACAATGTACATGTAAAGGGGAATTGAAATTTATAGTCAATAGGTGGTGGATGAGATACATGAACAATTTCACCCAATGTAGCTTATATACCATAGTAGCATGTTGTCAATATGATAAGAGTGTGCATAATTAGGAACAATTAACATGCAATAGAGATTATCAATGTGGCCAATAAGCACAATGGAAACAAAATACACATTTTTTATGTTGTCAAGGAATGGGCCATTATAACTCTAAAAAAATCATGGAGAATGGGCAAGGTCTATATTAATTTAGGTGTCAAAGAGGGACATGCAATAGTTAAGGCAATGACCTAGGGTTATAGGGAACCCAACTAGGACCACCATGAACATAATAAAGCCTCAAAATAAAGGCATATCTAGGGAACATATACAAAACCATGGGGCCACTACATATGCACAAAACCATGAGAATAGGGCAATGCCAAGGCATGATCATAGAACAGGAAATCCACATTGATTAAAGGAGCCATTGCAACAAGGCTCACTAGATTTAAAATCCAATAGAGTACAAGTGCCAACACTATAATCACACATGAATCTACAGCCATGAAGGGCACAACAATGATTTCCCATGACCAAATAAGTGCAATAAGACTGGACACTAGCCAGACATTCTAAAACCCCAATGTAATAATTATCATATCAATTATAAAATTAGGGTTAACCAAAGCAAAATGGCACAGACAAAGACCATGAATTATGTATTTTTATGGCATGTTAAATAGTAGACTATATTCAATTCTATTATTTATATGATGTGATTTACAAATTCTATGTGATGTGATTTCGTTCTATGGATTCTATGTGATTTTATATTCAAGTTCTCTAAATTTTCTAAGATTTGTGATTCAATATGAACCAATAATTTTTTATTTTATAATTTATTTTATGGATAACCTACTATTTTCTATTTATTGTGTCATTTTTTTCAATCATTTATGATATGATTTAATAAAAAATAATATACTTAATCCATTGATATACATGATAAATGATGGGGTAAATATATAATTTCCATAATTATTTCAATGTCACCTCTTAGTCATTTTAATATAAAGATATGTACAATATAGTTGATATTACATGATTAAGTATGGAAGATGATTTCAAATTATAACCATGTAAGCAACTAATAATGCATTGTGTTATGTACCTAATGTGACAATACTACTATTATATTATATATATAGGTGTCAGCCAAATGATAAATAAAAATAACTAAGATAAATCTAAATAGGCATTCTATTAGATTTAATAATTACTCATTTGATCAAGATGACATGTTTCATTCATTTTCACATTTTCTTTAACGTTGGAGGATTAAAATACTTGTAATTGTGGAGGTTGACCCTTGGATGATTAAGTACAATTTAGTATTTAACATTTTCATCCACACATGTGTGTGGACACTTTATTTTGATTTGATGGTTTTCCATGCCATTTATTTTACAATCATTTAAGGCTTTTATAAATCAACTTAAAGTTAGCTTCAATCATATAAATTAATTAATTGTTTTTTTTTAATTAATAAAAAGTTGATTTTAAGTATTAATATAATTATCAAATCTATGTGATACTTTTTAGAATCAACTAAGCTTTACACTCATAAAAATTGATAAAAAAGTTATTTTAATTATTTTAGTTGATTGTGCCCTATAATTTAAGTAATTGGTGTTACAATTAGTTGATAAATCAATAATCATTTTAATCCACTAATATATAGTTTTAAAACAAATATACTCATGTATCAAGGTGAATGAATTGATATATCTATTAATTTTATTATTGGTAAGTTCTAAATGAAACAAACACTAAACTAATTCATATTGTCTTAATTGTGAGAGGCAACTAATTTTGAAAATTCAACATAAATATTGATTTGAATGATTAGTAGAAGCCTAAATGTCATTCTTTTTATTCATTTAATTTTAGGTATGTGCACATTAAATGTCAATAACTACAATTAAAAAGATATTTATGTTTTTGACAACCTATATGTACATAAGTCAAAAATCTATATAAGTACAACTAAACAATCTATATAAGTACACCAAAGTAAAGTGAACAAAGCATTGAAATATGATCAAATTTTTAAAGTGAATCTATGTTACAAGTAGAACTACGTTCTACATGAGAGTATTTGTATAACATAGATTAGAGTATACATGCATATCAAAGTGATATAAATGTATATACAAGTAGTTGAGGTTTATTGTTCAAGCAACAAAGTCTTGAGGCAAAATTGCAAGTTGGATTTGGAAATGTGTGACGGAGTTTAAATAGTCTTCAAGAATAAGACTAGTTGGAATTTTGGTTTGACAAGAATGATACAAGTTGTGGAAAGTGAAAAGGAGCAAGGAAGGAAGGGGAGAAGACAAAAATAAAAATGTGGTGAAAGGGAGCACTATCATGAGGTAAAAATGTGTACATGGAATCTAAATCTCTACAAAAATGGGAAGGGTAGGATAAGTGGGGAAAATAAAGTATTTTTAAGGGATGCAAATTTTCACATGAGATTTGAAAGTATGAAACAAAGATAAATATGCGAAGTGGACTTTAAAAAATGCAAGTAATTGAAGGATTGATGAAGGGAAGCATGTTGGTAAGAAGTGTTAGCCTACTTTTAGAGTATGTTCCTCCACATAAAATGAAGAAATAAAAACCATAGATATACAAGATGTAAAGAAAATCAAGCTAAGAAGAATGTTTG
>VDFB02275958.1:0-15259 GCA_007258455.2 Sequoia sempervirens | reverse complement strand
CCTCTGTAGAAACCGTTACAATCAGTAGTAACAGAAACCTAAACATTCATGATGGCAGCCAAGCTATGGTTCGATACCCAGCTAAGAGAATACGCTCAAAATGTTTTCCCTAAGTGACTTTCTTTTCAAACGAAGACACGTTATGCCGTAGGAAACTCTAACGTTGTCAGACAACCTTATGGTTGTCGCTTTTGCCAAATTTCACTAGAGTCGGAGAGAAGTCATACTGAAAACAACATGCTACACCAAGAGCCAAGAGTTATTTTCTTTCCAATCACTGAGACTCGGTGAAGTTGGGAAGACATTAAATTGAATGTTCCATGTTTCACCAAATGATCACTTAATTCATTTGGTCACCGTGACATAATATTTTTCCTGCCGATGAGACCATCTGTCCCAAGCGGGTTGCTATAACCAACTGACATCGGAGAGACCTCATGTAGAATTCATAAAATCATACCGAAACATTCTGACCACTTTATATCACCAAGAGAATTCAATTCTCATACCGACAGAGTCCCTTTTGATTTCCATTCACTTTTCGGTCGGCGAGACAATTTGAAATCACCAAGACCTCACAACGATAACCACCTTGTCTGGTCAAAATGAGCATTAAATGACACATTGGTGAGACATAACAAACTCGCTATGATATCATACCGAAGATAGAACTCCTACTGATGAATCCCCATTATCACCTATCAGCAAGACATAAGAGAGTCGGTGAGACCATATGCCGATGAACCTAACTCTTACCGAAAAGTATCCATCCACCAAGGTCGGTGTAACTTTACACATTCGATATAACATTTCGCCGAAGCAGTAACCTTATGCCAATAAGACATTCTATGCAACGATCGGTGAGACATAAAATCTTCGGAGGGACAATATACCGAATGCATTATGTTTGGTCGAAGAAAACTCCATAAGCATAAGTTGGTGAGACAATATGATTTCGCTATGACCTCAGCCCGACAGCCAAACTCATGTCGTTATAATTAATTTGAAGCGGGTTGGTGTGACTTAAAGAAATCGATAAGACCTTATCCCGACGGTATAGCAAATGCCGATATGATCTTTCTATTGTTGCCATAACACAGAGAGAAGTCTTGCCAACTGCAGCTTGAAAGTTAGATTCAGTCGCCATGACATCTGAAATGTCTTGCCGATAGGCAATTCAGACATTTCAAAGTGGATCGGGGAGACCCTGCTATACTCATGCCAATATGTATAAGCCTGAAATGCAAAGAGAACCATCCTGACAAAGAAACCATCTTTCAAACTCTATCAGTTAAAGAAATAACATTCATAGCATGAACCAAAATTCTTATCATCATCATGAAATTGAAACATAACAAATAATTTTCTATAATAGCCAAGAGACATCAAAGAAGTGCCATTGTAAATCATAAGGATCAGAGATTTTGTCATCAAGGACAAACCATAAACACAGCTGAGATCCAACAAACTCCCCCTTTGTTCTTGATGGAAAAACACAAATGACTCTCCCCCTTTTTGCCTCAATGACAAAGAGTAGAAGAGAAGATCATGCATTGCCATGAAACACAACTGAGAAGCCAACCAAAACATAATGAGAAACAACTGCAAAAAAAGGAGTAGTGCAGCACCCAAGATTTATGGGAGTTGTAAGTGAATAAAATATCTTCCCCTAAGCAGTAGCTTGGAGATTCAGTGAAGTAATGATTGAGAGATAACTCCCAATCGAAGTCTCAACCTTTCAAATAGCTCTTTTGCTAAGGGCTTAGTGAAAATGTCAGCCACCTAATCTTGTGAACCAACAAACTATAAGCATACATCATTAGCCAGTACCTTTTCTCGCAGAAAATGAAACTTGATAGCAATATGTTTAGTTCTAGAGTGCATAATAGGATTTTTTGATATTTTTTTGCACTAGTGTTATCACAGAGAATAGAAAAAGGTTTAGGAACATTTATGTATATCCCGGATAGGACTCATCAAAGAACTTCATTAATATGACATGGTAGCGATGTATTACTGCTTCCAGCGATGGAAGCGAATGCTTGACATTTGTTGTACTTGAACCACTAAAATGATCGCAAAGTACTGACTTTCACTAAGTGCTTTTCCTATCATCAAACAACCCAATGATCCAGCATCGGTATAAATCAAAAGCTGAGAATCATTTGTTCCTGGGATACGAAAGACCATAATCAAGAGTGCAGATGTATCTAAGATGCGTTTAACAGCGGTAACATGTAGTTCTTACGAGGTGATGCTGGCGATGCAATAGTACTGGCTGCTGCCATAATAGGGTCTAGAGGCGGAGTTAATATAAGAGACTGTCGATCATTGATCTATATTCTGTTTTATTTGAATCAGGAGAATCATCAATTTTAGTAAGTTTGCATCCAGTAGCCATTGGAGTGCTAACAGGATGACATTCATCCATTTTAAATTTCGTAAGCATCTCTCTAGCATATTTGGATTGAGATAGAAATATTCCAGTCTCACATTGAGAGATTTGAAGACCCAAAAAGAAATTTAATTCTCCTACCATTGACATTTCAAACTCAGATTCCATTAACTGAGAGAACTTTTTACTCATAGTGACATTATTGCAGCCAAAGATAGTATCATCAACGTAAATTTCAACAACTAAAATATCTGAACCTTTAGTTTTAACATAAAGATTACTGTCTACACCTCCACTAACAAATCCATTAGAAATTAAATGACTGTCCAGCCTAGAGTACCAAGCTCTAGGTGCTTGTTTTAGGCCATAAAGAGCCTTTTTCAACCTATAGACATGGTTAGGATTATCTTTGCATATAAATCCTTCAGGCTGTTCAACATAGACCTCTTCATCTAAATAGCTATTTTAAAAGACAGTTTTGACATCCATTTGATAAATAGTAAAGTTTTTGTAAACAGAATAAGCCAAGAATATTCTGATGGATTCTAATCTAGCCACGGGTGCAAAGGTTTCACCGAAATCAATACCTTCTTGTTGAGCATAGCCTTTGTAGACAAATCTTGCTTTGTTGCGAAAAACATTACCATTTTCATTCACCTTGTTTCTATATATCCATTTGCCTCCAATGACATTCTTGTCATCTGGTCTTGGCACTAACTCCCAAGTCTGATTTTTCTCAATCTGATCAATTTCTTCCTGCATAGCATTAAGCCAACATGAGTCTGTGAGAGCTTCATTAAAGTTTTTAGGCTCAAACTGAGTAACTAAACAAAAAGCAACTTGTGCCTTTTCATCAGATTCAATAGCTTTTCTTCTAGTTTGAACTCCTGCATATTTATCCCCAATAATCTGATCTTTGGAGTGATAAATGGCTAGAGTTTTTGAAGGGGCTTTTGATGCAACCTTTTCAGGAATTGCTTTTTCATTTTTAGGGCTTGTTGATTCAGCAATAGACTTTGTTGTTTTAGCTCCTTCTGAAATTATTTCAAATTCAAGTTCTTCTTCCTCATTATCCTACAAAGATTTAGCAATCAAATGTGGTCTTTCATCAAATTTGACATTAACAACTTCAACAATCTTGTTAAGCCTTTTGTTAAGGCATTTATAAGCTTTACTGTGAGTTGAGTATCCCAAAAAGATACCCTCATCACTTTTGGAATGAAAACTTCCAAGATTATCATCATCCTTTTTGATAAAACACTTACTTCCAAAAATCTTAAAGTATTTGACAGAAGCAGTTTTTCCAAACCATAGTTCATAAGGAGTGTGTTTAGATTTCACCCTAAGCTGCACTCTATTCAAAATGTATACAGCTATATGAACAGCTTCTTTCCAATACATATCAGACAACTTAGCTTCATCTAGCATGGTTCTAGCCATTTCTTTAACAGTTCTATTCTTACGTTCAACTACCCCATTTTGTTGAGGTGTTTTAGTTGCAGCATACTGCCTTTTAATACTGTGTTGTTCATAGTAATCGATAAAATCTTGAGAGGTGAATTCACCTCCTTTTTTTGATCGAAGGCATTTGAGTTTCAGATTAGATTCCTTTTCAACCATTTCTGAAGATTTTGAACCTTTCAAAGGCTTCTAATTTGTGCTTAAGAGACCCAAAGCATTCTAGTATAATCATCTACAAAAAGCATAAAGTATTTTTCACCATTAATAGACCTTGTTCTAGTTGGTCCACATAAATCAGTATGCACAAGCTATAAAGGTTCTGAAGAAGAATGTTCTTTTGTCTTGAAGCTGATTTTAGTTTGTTCCTTAACCCATTCCTTTGCCACAAATTTTCAATTTTATTCGTTAATTGGGCCTAACATTTTGATTTTCTGCAGTTCTAACCAATTTTCAAAGTTTTATGTGTCACAATCTTTGGCACTAACCAATTCCTCCTTGATTTGGCCCCCATTAGAACTGCTACATACGATTATTTTGTACATGGTAGAGTCAAAGATTTATTTCCTTTTGTCCTCCTTCCGGTACAGCAGTAGCACCAGAAGCTTGTTCTTAAATCTCACACATCCTATGCCGAATTAAAAAGAACATAGTAACCACTATCGTCTCTCAAGATGAATCATCGTATCAGCTACATTAGGAAGAAGTGAACCTCTACCTTTAATTTAATACGAGTTATCACCAGGCACTTAACTACAATACTACATAATCTTTGAAGTTTTATAAAGTTGTCCTTGGCTTCGCCCAGGTCATATGGTTAGAGCATCCTTGTCGGGACCCATAGGTCTTTGTTTAGAATGGAAAATGGTTTGAACCAAACATAGTTTATTTCCCAATGTTGATTGTTGAGCAGTCTTAGGTTTCCAAACCTTTTAATTTACTACAACTTTGATTACGAATCGATTCTACGCCTTGTTTGACGGAGCTCCTAAAGTATTACATTTAAAACATCGATCATCTATAAAACCATAGTATTTGCTTAAGTTCCAAACTCATTCTAGAATTCACAAGCCTACAGGTGCTCACCTTATGACCAAATTTGTTGCAGAAAAAGCAATAACCATAGAAAAAAGAATTGACATTGTATGAAGGTCTATTACCACTAAAAAACTTAGCATGATCCTTACCAGATTTTGAGAGATTTGAGCCTGAATTTTTGACTTCAGAAGAGGGGTTTTTTTTTGCTTTGTCAGTTGAGCATTCACCCTTTTCAAAACCAACACCAGTTTTATCTTTATACACCTTCTGCTTGCTGAGCATCTCATTCAGTTTTAGAGTGCTTTCATATTTTTCAATTTCCTTCCTAAGAAGGACTACTTCTTGTTCCAGTTTTTGAATTTCATGATCTTTGCAGCTTACAGTCTCTCTAAGGCAGACTTCAACTCTTTTAGCTTCTTCAAGCTGAGTTTTCAGAGAGATCAATTCTTGATTTGGTTTATGTTCTTGAGTAAGAACTTGTTTTTTAAGTTTTATGACCTCTTGAAGAGCACATTTCAGCTCACTTTCAAGATCTACTACACTTTCTTCAGTGTCAATGGTGTTAGAATCATTTTGCTGAGAAAATTCAGCCATGAACAAAGTTTCAACTTCATCAGCTGATGAGTCTTCAGACTCAATATCAGATTCATCCTTACTAAACAGACTTTTCTTCTTTTTAAACTTGAAGTTTCATTTAGGTTTGAAAGCCTTCTTCTTAGGCTGTATTTCAGTTGTCTCATTGTCATAGATTTGATCATCATAGGGACACTTTGCAGCAAAGTGACCTATTTTTCCATAATTAAAACATTTAAAGGGAAGTTTTCCCTTATATTTTCCTGATCCCTTTTTAAATCTTCTAACAAAATGGGATTCTTTAGAATCAGATAACTCTGATTCACTGAATTCAACTTTTTCTTTCTTTTCAGTGTTAAAAGTAGTTTCTTTTCCTGTTGAATTAATTTTGCTAGTTCTCATTTCATAGGCAGTAAGTATTCCTTGCAGGCTGTCTAAGGTAAGTTGATCAAAGTGTTTCTTTTCTTCTAGGGCTGAAAATTTTGATTCAAATTTAGGAGGTAAGGTTCTAACAACCTTTGTGACAACATCAAATTCATTAACAGTTTGACCTAGACCTTTCATAGCATTGACAACTTCATCAACTCTTAGGAAATATTCAGCCACTTTTTCATCATCCTTCATCTTCAACTCTTCAAACTGATGTTTGAGAGTAATGATTTTTGACAGTTTGACTTTCTCATTACCTTGACATATAGTTTCAAGTTTTTCCTAGATTCCATGAGCAGATTTGCAATGCATGACTTTAATGAACACATCTTTGGTTAATCCACACAAGATGGAATGCTTAGCTCTGGAATTTTTTTCATACTTCTTTTTCTCAGTAGCATCAGTGGGAATAGTGGCAGGTACATTGTAATCTTCTAAAACAATGCTCCAAACATCAACATCAAAAGAAACAAGAAAAGCTTCCATTATTATTCTCCAGAACACATAATCTGTTCCATCAAATAACGGAGCTCTGGTTACAGAGGAACCTTCTTGAGAATGTGCCATTAAAAACAAACTCCAAGACCAAGATCAATCCAAGGTAATTAAACCAATCAGAGGACCCTATGCTCTGATACCAATTGTTGGAGTTAAAATAACTTAGCGAGAGGGGGTGGAGTGTCTTAACTAACTGACTATTTTTTTTAAATATTAAACACCCATTTCGGATTTGATCTCAATTTCGATGATTAAAACATTCCTTGAAATTTTGAATGTAATCATTCATAAATAGAATTGAGGAAAATAATGACTCAACTGTGAACAGAAACAACAACAACAAATTAAACCAGAGAGAACACAGAAGAACAAAGAGGCACAATATTTTGCCAAGTGGAAAACCCTCCTAGGGTATAAAAACCACTCCCTAAATTCCTTCCAGGCTTAATCTTTTAATCAACTGTTCACAATGCCTTATAGGTTGTTTTGAGCACCCACTCAAGGAGCACCAACCCCTCGTTTAGAGATATCTATCTCAAGGAGTACCAACCCCTCAGTTTACTTTTTGAACAATAGTGATGATTCAGAGGATTTCTTTGTTTTTAGTTAAGCACATATCTCTCTGTTTTCTCGTCTATAGAATACCTTAAAGATTCAATAATTGAATCCCAAAAATACTACGTAGAAAAGAAATTTACAATCTCTACATTTTTATTCAGATTTTTACTGCAGAGTTTCATCATACATTTTCATACAGTCAAAGAATGATATTATTTTTGAGTTACAACAACAGTCGAACAGAAAACTAAGTTTTCTACTTCTTTAAATAAATGCTAGAAAAGTAACATCAAAACAACCAACCAAAACAAGAGCCGTTTCACCCAGCTTCTGAAGCTTGTGAGATTATTTCTCAGACAAATCTGTAACTCCCATGGCTCCACCAACCACTATCGAGCATCCAGCCAGAGAGGCGCACCAAACAAACCTACCATAGACCTCTGTAGAAACCGTTATAGTCAGTTGTAATAGAAACGTAAACATTCATGATGGCGGCTAGGCTAGGGTTCGATACCCAGCTAAAAGAATACGCTCAAAATTTTTGCCCTAAGTGACTTTCTTTTCAAACGAAGACACATTATGCTGTAGGCAACTCTAACGTTGTCAGACAACCTTATGGTTGTCGCTTTCACCAAAGTTCACTAGAGTCAGAGAGAAGTCATACCGAAAACAACATGCTACACCAAGAGCCAAGAGTTATTTTCTTTCCAATCGCTGAGACTCGGTGAAGTCAAGAAGACATTAAATTGAATGTTCCATGTTTCACCGAATGATCACTTAATTCATTTGGTCGTCGTGACATAAGATTTTTCTTGCCGATGAGACCATCTGTCCCAAGCGGGTCACTATAACCAACTGACATCGGAGAGACCTCATGTAGAATTCATAAAATCATACCGAAACATTCTGACCACTTTAGATCACCAAGAGAATTCAATTCTCATACCGACAGAGTCCCTTTTGATTTCCATTCACTTTTCGGTCGGCGAGACAATTTGAAATCGCCAAGACCTCACAACGATAACCACCTTGTCTGGTTGAAATGAGCATGAAATAACACATCGGTGAGACATAACAAACTCGCTATGATATCATACCGAAGATAGAACTCCTACCAGTGAAACCCCTTTATCACCTATCGGTAAGACATAAGAGAGTCGGCGAGACCATATGCCGATGAACCTAACTCTTACCGAAAAGTATCCATCCACCAAGGTCGGTGTAACTTTACACATTCGATATAACATTTCGCCGAAGTAGTAACCTTATGCCGATAAGACATTCTATGCAACGATTGGTGAGACATAAAATCTTTGGAGGGACAATATACTGAATGCATTATGTTTGGCCAAAGAAAACTCCATAAGCATAAGTTGGTGAGACAATATGATTTCGCTATGACCTCAGCCCGACAGCCAAACTCATGTCATTATAATTAATCTGAAGCGGGTCGGTGTGACTTAAAGAAATCGATAAGACCTTATCCTGACGGTATAGAAAATGCCGATATGATCTTTCTATTGTCGCCATAACACAAAGAGAAGTCTTGCCAACTGCAGCTTGAAAGTTAGATTCAGTCGCCATGACATCTGAAATGTCTTGCCAATAGGCAATTCAGACATTTCAAAGTGGATCGGGGAGACCCTGCTATACTCATGCCAATATGTATAAGCCTGAAATGCAAAGAGAACCATCCTGACAAAGAAACCATCTTTCAAACTCTGTCAGTTAAAGAAATAACATTCATAGCATGAACCAAAATTCTTATCATCATCATGAAATTGAAACATAACAAATAATTTTCTGTAATAGCCAAGAGACATCAAAGAAGTGCCATTGTAAATCATAAGGATTAGAGATTTTTTCATCAAGGACAAACCATAAACCTGGCGAGATCAACAACAGCGTGTCTCTATATTCTTACACACTACCATACTAAGGGGCTATCCATGTCACCTAGATTTTCAAAAATTCATTCGATTGGCCAAAAATCTTTTCTCAAAATATTTGAGGGAATTTTTCTAAAATCACATTCTCAATAAGGAACCCCTAGCGGAATGTGTTTCGTTCGTCATGGGTTCGCAAAGAAAGAACTTGAAGAACTTTCCTTCGAGGAGGAAGTAGCTTTTCCTGTAGGAGAAGCCTTGAACTTCCCCTCATGAGGGGGCATTTTCTTCCTTTCAAATTCCTTGATGTTGATGATTTATGAAAAACATTCTTGCACTTTCAAACAATGCATCCCTTGACTGGACCCCTTTTCTTTTGAATGGTTCCCAAGGGAGCCCTTTGAAATCTCTTCCTTCAATTGTTTGACTATCTGCATGACTATCTTCTTGTTTGCTTGCATGGCTGGTTTTTGTTCTCTAACATGTTTTATTTGTGGATTAACATGTTGCTTTATAGGTGTGCCTATGAAGCTACTTTTCAGTATGACTCTACAGAGTCCCCTTACATTGAGCTTCCTTCTGGAGAGAGTACCTAAGGGTGGCACTTTCTTTACAGGTCCGAGGGCTTGTGAAGTGCTTACATCCTATGGGATTTTTCCATCATTGGTATACAGACCTTCGGTGTACTTTGTTCAACTTCATAGTTTCAAGGAGCTACAAAGTCCTTTGTTCAAAACTCCTCAGGAGAGAGTACCCGTGGAGTCCTTTGCCTGCCCTGTGATTTCAAGTTTTCTAGATTGTAGTCTACTTCCTCGACGGTTTAGGTATACATTCCTAACTCTTCAATCTACTTTACCAAACACTCATTGACACTCATGCTTGCTAAATTGGGGGAAAAATGTATAGGAGAAAAATTGTACCCCTTGTGTTAATTCCCCTTTTGCATCCCCTCACCTTAGAAAATCAAACCTAAATGTAAAATTCCACATCACCCATATAAAATTCATCCACTTGTCATTTTTCATGTTTTTCGATGGGGGAATATTTTTTAGGGATGTGAGCGCGTGACACAGACATCTACACATTGTGTTGTTGTCCTTAATAGATTCCTACCTCTAGTGTTTGCAAGGACGTTATTCTCTCCATTGGGCATGAAGTGTAGCACCTTTGTGTCAACCATCTGACCTGAAAATGACTCCTTCCCTCCCATTTTGATCTTCAAATGTATCCATTTTCACATTCATTCAGGCTTCCATGATCTCTTGAGCATTCTTCTACAATATCTTTTGCAATCTATCTCATTCACTTGATCTCTTGAGCTCCTTCATACAATTCCATTGAGTATTGCAAAAACTTGCTACTCCATCAACTTCATTTTGTATGTGTTGTGCTACCATAGAAGCTATGAATTTGGAGTCTTGCGAGACCACCCTTCATCACCACTATGGCTATGTTGACTTTTCCAAGTTCGTTGTCTTGCATTCTCCCTTCATTGGCCTTGAGTGCCTTTGGTTGGAGGTGGTATTGCTTCACTATCTCTCTTCTTGTGGTTTGATAAAGTAGCATTATATCTTTTGTAGTGTTTGATATTCTTCTTTCCTTTATTGCATTTTCTACTTTGTGGCTTTGTTGGTAGTCCATGGAGGTGGAAACACTAAAGTGGGGGATTGACTGAGGAAAATCCCTATATAGCCCAACATTTTTCCTTCTCTTGGTTGTGTGTAGGTGAATGTGTGCATGGAGCTCGTTGGTGAGCTAGAATCTCAGTGAGTTGGTCTTCATCACCCTTACTTTCATCTACCTTCTTTACCATTTATATAATTATTTCTTGTACTTTATCATTTTTTTCACTTCGTTAAACTTCATTAGCTAGGTAGTTAGTAGGTTTTCTTGTTTCTTGCACTGTACTTTTCACTTTCTAGCTATACGGACGCCATCGCACCAAAGAGACACCATTGCATCACACTGTCATCCTTGAGCTACACTGCTATCCTCGAACAGAGAGTTGTCTAAGGTGTAGTCTAGATTCTAGAAACTGGCTCGTCTAGCCTCATTCTGGTTCTTGGATCTGTAGAGTGATAGAAGCACTTGAGAGTGATCTTCATTCTCTATCCTTGCCTTAAACACCTGTTAGCTTGAGGTAAGCTAGGGAAGTCTTCTACTCTCAGATCTCCATGACCTGGAGCCTTGGTGTGGTTGGTCCCCCTACCTTACACTCTCAAGTCTCTCCCTCTCACACCCCCTTACACTCTCAAGTATCTCCCTTTGGCACCCTACCTACATAACTCTCTTTTTCTCTCCCTCTCTGCTCTACCCCTCTCTCTCTCCCTCTCTCAAGTCTCTCTCTCCCACCCCCTCTCTCTCCTATCCCTCCCACCCCTGCACTTAGCTAAGTCCCTCTCTTAGGTCTCTCCTTCCACCTCCTCTCCCTCCTCTCAAGTCTCTCTCGACTACCTCTCTACCTCTCTGTCTCTCTCGGTCTCCTCCTCTCTCCCCCACCTACCTGAACCCAGCTCTCTCCTTTAAAATTCTCCCTCCCTCTAAATACATACATACATACATACATATATATACATATAGAAGTAGACATACATACAAATTATAAATACATGTACATACAATCTTACATACATACATACATACATACATATCGTAGACATACATACACAAGCATACATAGATGTGTACTTACATCACATTACATACTGCTGATACATATATACATACATACATACAAGTACATACATACATACAAGCATGCATGCATCCATACATACATACATACATACATACATACATACATACATACATGTCATACAAGTATGTAGATACATACAAACATAAAAATATATATACATACATTCAATAGACTAGCATTTAAGACAAAGGAAGACATAACATGAGCGCGTTATAACACGGTCACCTTATGTCTTGCTAGACATGTCTTGGGAACAAATGCAAAAACATGTCAAAACTAAGAAATAACATGATCTCGCATTATAACATGCTCACGTTATTTCTTGCTTTGGGAATCCCCAAGCCTTGGGCTTGGTATTTGCTTTGGAATACCAACCTAAAGGCTTGGAGTGCCTTCCCAATGTCCAAAGATGTGTTTTTGTAAATTCTACAATATTTCACATAATCACGTTTGTGCTAAGCATCAAGTTTGTACGTGTTTCAAGGTCGAACAAATCAAATACTTGGGTAATGTTAGGCTCTCTCTTATCTATCTAATGATGTAATATTTTCACATTTTGACAATGTTAAGCCTTTGAGCTATAATTTCTTTTGTTTGTGTGTCTATTTTTTTGGCAAAAACCAGTGTTTGATGTTTTTTCATTATAAATTAATCGTTCATCAAAATTTCAAATAAATTACATTTTTAGAAACTAGGCTCCATTGTACACATATGAAAAAAACCAATTTTAAATTAGTTTTCAAAATTTATAGGGGTAGCACGACCAAAATTCTAGTTTTTAGGAAGTGTCCACTTTGAAAATTAGTAAAAAATCAAATATTCATTAAAAAATTATTAGAAAAATCTGGCATAAACTACATACTGTTAACTAATTTCTCACCAAAGCAATTTTAAAAATACTAAAAAAAGGTTAACCTTTTGAGGGAGCCACAAAAGTTGCTATGTTATGTTTTTTTGACAAAAACAACACCAATTTCTGTGGCCCCCTCTTTTGAACCCCTTAATCTCTACCATTTTAAAAAAAGGTAGTAGTTTAGAAAGTAGACTCAGAGCACTCTGATCCTTATTTTTGTTTCATCTCAAAATTTAACTATCCTTGATTTCACATCCAAGGTCAGTATTTCCTAATTTAAAAAAAAAAGTGGCCACTTAAGCCCCCTTTTTGGCCCGCCATCTTGTTGCACAAGTACCCAATTGTAACTCAAATTTTAGAGATAGTTTCAATATAGAGAAACAACTTTTATGTAGCTTTTTTAGTATTTTCAAATATTGTAAAAGAACAAGTCCTTTTTATCAATAAAAAGCAACAAGTTTTCCTTCTCAAAATTCATGCATGAAGTAATATTGTGAATGATTTGAGGTAATTTTTATGATTTCGGTATTGAATCCTTGAGTTAGATCTCATTTACAATCATTTTTCATGCAAGAATATGAACAACTTATGTAGGTCAGAGGTTGTGTTAGCTATTTTTATATTCTGTAGTTGTGAAAACACATTGTTTTCCTAGAATAAAACTTGAAACATAACCTCCACTTGAAACACTTTTTTTTAAGTTGGTAAAAAATTGAGTTGTTCATAGCATTAAGCTGAGTTTTGAGAAGAATTATGAGTTAGAACAACGAGTACAAATTTTTTTCAACATTGGTGCATCACCTCCTAGTTCTACTTTATCTTAAATTTTAGTTTTCTATCATTTTTCCTATCTAACCAACATGCTTTTAGAAGGTCCATCGAGGGAATCAACCCGCTTTGTAGGTTCATCTTTGCCATAGGAAACCCACAACTTGAAGACGATCCCATGTTTCATAGAATAGCTAAGTTTCATACTTAGCTAAGGGTACTATCCTCATGACGACATGAATAAAAGGGACAATAAGGAGACATGAATAAAATAAAGGTGAGAATGTTGAGGAGTAAAAGATTTGTTTTTCTTTAAAATATTTAGAATATGACGGTTGTGTTTGTTTATGTGTTGAAAAAAGTAAATATTTTATCTTTTATTTTATCTTTTAGAAAAAGAAGGTTTTCATGTAGGAGTAGTCAAGTTTCATCAAAATGCAGAGTAAATTTTAAACCTCTTTGGTTTAACTAACCTCTACATTAAATGTATCGTAAGTAGATAAACAACAAAGTTTACTTTTCTTTCAATAAAAAGGAACAATAAATAGAGTAGTATTAATCTAATTAATAGTAAGAGTTATGTTTTTATAGAAGATTAACTAAGCTATGAAAATGATAAAATAGGGTAAGAAGAGAATTCTTGATTCACTTATTGGAGTTGAAAAAGGTTGAATAAAGTTGAAGTAAAATTGAATAATGAGGTATAAGAGATTAGTAGTAGATTCTATCTAAAAATAGGTCATGATAGAGACTACCACAAAGTGGTAGTGGTTATACTAACATTATAGTGGCCTAGTACTAAAGAGTTGAAGAGTGTAGAAGTGCGAAAAATAAGACTTAAAAGAATAAAATATATAATTTATGGTAGCAAAACTATAACATGGTAGAGAACATATAATTGCAATGACATTTTTTAATTCTAGGTTTTGAAATTTTCATAGTTTGTGTGCTTTACTATATTTATTTGCACTATCATGATTTTCTTTTGAAGAGATATTGGATCCAAAACCTATAGAATAGTTAGCCCTACATAGTGCATTTCAACCTCAATTATGTACATATGAAATTTTAGAGATTTGTGCTAGTCCGTGTGTAAAGTTGATAAATAATTTAATCAAATATTATATTAAAACATAAGAAATTTGAATGATTATACAACGTATTGAGCTATGTTCTATGGAAGAAAATAATAGCTATAACAAATTTCCAAGATGCCAAGAATTTTTGAGAATATATAGGAGTCTAATGCTATAGATTTTGGATCATAGAAGAATTTTCTGGAAGTTGTATAAGCTATGGAGGAAAATGGTAATAGAAGAGGAAGGTTGTAGAATAATTCAATAGAAGAAAAAATAAAATAAAAATTCAAATAGAATGCAAGAATTCTAAAATATTGTTATAGAACATTTTTTAAGTATTGTTATTAAGATAGATATGAGATTGTTAATAAATTTTGAAATGAATTATTCATGAAATTGGTGTGCTTAGTAACTATTTCAAAATGTAAAAATGTTACAAGAGTTAGATAATTTTTTTAAATGGTTCATTTTGTGTGGATGCTATTGTGATTGTGCAAGTTTCCAAGTTGACATAGTTTTTAGAAAGTTCAAAAGTTGATAAAGATAGGTATTGGGAAACCTCATTTTTATTTGACATCTTGACAACGACCTTTGAGGATGACGAGTTATCTAAATTTATCTTAAAACATATTACAAGAATAAAAACTAAAATTTATACATAATATGGAGTGAAATTTGACAAGTAAAAAAATTTCAACACTACATTGAGAATTTTTTTATGTCATTCTAAAGATATAGTATCATGATGTTCGTATTATTATATATTATGTGGTTTTATATTCTACTAATGTGTCCTCATATTATTATATATTATGCTGTTTGTTATTCTACTAATGTGTCCCTTTAAATCTCCTTACCTATACACTTTAGACCTATTTTTGAATGGGGTTATCGTTAGAAGCATAATGATGCTTTCTTAAATATAAAATAAGGAATATTAGGCTTATCTTAATAACATTTAAGCACCTAGAGAAGAAAATGATGTTGTAGACACATTGTACATGTAATATTGATGTAGATCTAGTG
>VDFB02275957.1:0-47059 GCA_007258455.2 Sequoia sempervirens | reverse complement strand
CTTGGTAGATTCCCGTAGCTGAGTCAACAAAGGCGTTACTCTTCCCATTGGAAATGAAGTTGTAACGCCTCCTTCGACCACCCGACCCAAAAATGGTTGTTTCTTTCATCATTCCTTCATAATCAAGTCTTTGAACTTGCATTAGGAGGTTGGATGAAGATTGGAAGAACTCTACATCACTTCAAGCTCATTTTGCACTCACATTCTAGAATTCCAAGCATTCCATAGCAGCAATATCACACTCCATCACATCGGTAGAGCAAGTTTGGGACCACGCAATTGTAGCAGAGGCTTGAGTTCCCCTCCTTTCTCCCCCAAGCATCCTTGAGTGCTCTTGGTGGAGGTGGTAAGCTTCCCTCTCCTCTCCTCTATCATTTGGTTGAGTAGTATAGTACTGTTTGTAGTGTTTGTGTTTTTATCACTTCTTTATCTCTTTTTCATTGGCTGTCCATGGAGGTGGGAACACCCAAATGAGCATCTAACTGAGACAGGATCCTATAGAGCCACCCCCCAACATTCTCTCTCTTGGTTTGTGTAGGTGTGTGAGCTCTTGGAGGATCAGCTGGTGAACAAGCTCATTGGAGAGATTCTCATCGTTATCAATTTTTCTTATTTTCTTTATAACATTAGAGATTACTTAACCTATTTAGTTGCATCATTCTAGCCTCTTAGTTAAATAGCTAGGCTAATAGGTCATTTTAGTGTGTTTAACCTTGTCTCAACTATTGTCTGGGTATACGGACTACAACAAATTTCTAAGACGCCAGCGGGCTGCACTGTCGTTCAAAGTTTGCACTAACGTCCTTAGGTAGAGAGCTCCCTGAGGCGCAGAGTTGGACCTTAAAACTGATTCACCTAGGCCCACCTTGAAACTCAGATTGTAGAGTGATCATAGGACCCTAAAAACCTCATCATTCTCATCCTCATACCCTAAACATACACTTAGTTGAGGTAAGTTAGGGCAGCCTCTCGCGTCTTGACCCTCCATGACTTGGGGTCTTGCATGCAGTGGTCCCCCTCTCTTACATTTTTGGTGAACCCAACGTGAACCAACGTATGTTCATCTGTTGGTGTTGAAACTCCCTTTAGATATTTCATGGTTGTTGTGACCTCGCGTGTTGTGAAGGTTTATGAGCATCACAACCCAGTCCATGACTTTTGGGCATATCATGAGGAGAAGTATACGAAACCTCTAGATGGATAGAACAAAGGTCTCTCTTGGTATATCTACAGGTCTTTTCTATGGTCCCGCCATTAGTTTGGCCATGCAGGAACAATTATCAAGGAATGAGATGGGGTTCGGTAATGAGACCGATGACATTCCCACTATTCCTACGTCCCCCACGCCATTATCGGTGGATGAGCATGAGGCCATTCAAATTCCCACTGATTATGTATCTTCCCTCACTAAAGGATTGGGAAACCTTGAACACCATTTGGAAAGAAATTTGAAGATGGCTAGGGCCACTCAGGTTGTTAACGAATTAAAACATATGATGGGAAAAGATCGAACGGGCATCAAATTTCTAAGTAGTCTCTTTGGTATCATCGAAGTTTGCACTCCTTCAGGCAACTAGTTTTGTGCAAGGAGTCACCTTCGGAGAGCCCGAGAGATAATTAGGAGTATCAATTCCTTCTGCTTCAATTTACATGACCAATGTAGTCCCTTCCATTAGTATCCATTCAATCCCTAATCAACCGAAAACTGTTAAAGTGAATAAGGTCCCATTGAGCTTTAGCTTTACCCCTTCTTTCACCTCCGAGGGTGGAGGTTTTGGTGGAATAGGTGGTCGAGGCTTTGGTAGTGGAGGTGTATTTGGTAGTGAAGGTGGTGCTGGCAGAAGTGGTTCTGGTGGAGGTCATGGTGGTGGTTCTGGTGGAGGCCCTACTAATGGTAGTAGCTCTTATAGCAGCTCTGGAAAAAGTCACACCAGTGGTAGTTCTAGAAGTGGACCTAGCGGTGGTTCTGGAGGAGGAGGATCCTCTAGCCCTCTATCTTATAACAACCGTATTCTAAACACTTTACTTCAGAATATGGGTAAGATACAGAGTCAGTTAGCGAACCTCTCCCAGGCGTCGGCCTAGCCCATTTTCCAACCCTTGTTCCAAGATAGTCCATTATCAATCGGTATCTTAAACACTCCCTTCCCTCAGGGAATGGAGATTCCAAAGTTTGAGAAATTCAGTGGCAAGGGGGATCCACAGACACACGTGTCTACCTTTAAAGCTCTTTGCACCAACTTCTTCCATCATGATTCTTTAATGGCTAAAATATTCCCCTGATCTCTCAAGGACACAACACTTGAGTGGTATTATTCCTTGCCTGATAATTCTATTTTCTCATTCGATCAGCTTGTTAACCAATTCCTTAGGCAGTTCCAAGAAAACATCCAATGAAGATGAGCTTCTTGGATCTCATCCGATGTAAGCAAGGAGACAATGAGAAGATCATTGACTTCATAGTGTGTTATCAAGTGCTTCTTTCAAAAATCTCGTATCAGCTTCCTGACTTTGACGTGTAGAAGGTATTCATAGGAAACTTACAAAGGCCTTGGCAAGAGAAGTTTTCCTTGATGAAATATCCCTCTTTCGTGCATCTGTGTGTAGTGTTACGAGAGTACCAAGAAATGGTTGCTCAGTTTGGGGGATATTCCTCGCGCTCCCATTCTGAAGGGAAATCCATTGTATGAATCTTCGAAAAAGGAAAATCTATTGCGAATGTAGTAGCCACTGCTAATGACAATGGCCTCAGATGCAATCGTAAGTTCACAAAGTTATCAGAATCCTATACCTTCATCTTACGTGGTTAAGTTGTTGAGAGATAAGATCATAACTTTGTCGGCTCCTAATCCTGTTAAGGAACCTTACTCTAACTAGTATGATAGGAGCACTTACTATCAATACCATCGTGTTAATGGACATGATACCAAATGTTGTATGCAGTTGCCTCATGAAATAAAAGACCGCATCGAGGACAGTAGCATTCATCTCAATGGGAATAAATAGAACACAAAAAAATCAGTGGCGAAAGAAAATAGTGAATTGTAGATATACACGGACCCGTTTCTGTCACATTTTGCTAACATGATTATCGATTCCACTGATTTTGATTCTCAATCTAGGGCCTATGTAAATATGGTCATGGTGGCTTCCGCTATTTCACCCGCACCCGGCTCACCAGATGTTACATTTACAACACAGGATCTACCTTTGAACAACAAGCCCTCACCACTTTACATTCCTGCTCGTATCAATGGTAACATTGTGATATGAGTCTTGATAGACCTTGTGAGCCATGTGAATGTTTTTACTGAGGAAACATTGGTATTGAACTCACTACAAAAAGAAAAATATGGAGAAACAAGATCTACCATCCATATCCACGATGGTATGAATCTCAAACCTTATGGGTCGATCACTTTGTCCATCATAGTTGGACCTAGGACTATTGACATGGTCTTCAATGTTATTCTAGAGTTGAACCTATTCAAAGTGAAGCTAGGCATTCCTTGGTTGGCCTCCATGAATGGGATCACTTCCGTTATCCACAAATGCTTAAATTTTTCCCATGAGAGTGTCGTGCATGTAGTACATGACGCTAGATACCAATATTTGGTATCTCATGGTGGATATTCGTTGGATCACTTTTGGCCCTATCCGGTTGGTCCGCTTCCTCTGAGAACAAACCTAATTTACAAGAACTATGTGAAGTATAAAACTGGAGGGAAAGTGGTGCCAAAGTTGACCCTTCTTGTGGCAGGTCAACTAGTTACCTCCTCCTCCCAAGAAGAGAAGAAGAAGCTCACGCCCATGACTACTCCTCCTCCAAAAGAGAAAGCGAAGTCCACGCCAGTTCCTTCTCCTTCCCATGAAGGTAAAGAGAAGGTTACACCATCCACCCCCTCTTCCCCGAAGAAGGAGGAGAAGCCCATAGCGGCTCCCTCTCCTTCCCATAAAGGTAAAGGGAAGATGAGCCTTTCATAGACTGTCCCATCATCTCCCCTTTCCTGGGAAGGGTACTAGATGAACAAGCCCAGTGGCTATCCATTAAATCAGATGATTCTTCCTTGGAGTAGGCCTAAGATCAGAATCGCAGACCTTCCTAATGAATTTATGGGACCATGGTACTACTTGTATGGTAGAAAGAAAGGCTCTCACAGAGAATTCAATCTGTGGCCTCCTACTACTCCTGCTCCTAAGGTAGTGAGTGGAAAGAGGCCTGCTACTAAAGCTCTTGAGTGGACTCCTCTTGTCACTCCTCAGCCTACTCCCCTTGCTCTTGCATAGGAACCCATTCCTCCACTTGAAACAACCGTAGTGGACATCCCTATGGTCGTGTAGGAAACTCTTGCCCCTTCGCAAGCTGCAGGTTCTAACTCTAAGAGTTGTATGAATCACCTTGCACAAGAGTGCAAGTGCTAGCGAAAGGATCTCCTGGCTGAGCAGGCCGCTTCACAACAAAAGGAAGAAGAAACAACCGCCCCCACTTCAGGTCCCTCACTAGCATCATCCTCCTCCTATCCTGTTTTGTCTCTTCTGCCTGACCCATTCTTGGATTCCATTATGAGCACGAAAGCACCTAAGCCTAATTGGGTACAAGTTTTTATCGCTCCCTTAGTAGAGCCACCTTTGCTAATGTCCATTCCAGATATTCAACCCTTCCCAAAACCCATGGATATGGTTAATACTTCAGTCATATCCATTGCGGTTTTGTCCTCTTCCTCCTCTACACCTCTAGCTTCGTCTATGGGGAGTTCATCCCCTCCTACGAAGAAGAAGGCAGGGGCTAGTCCTTCTCACGATAAGGGACGTAGGAAGATCCCACCTTCGCAAGGTGGCCCTATGATGACCTGTTCTATCCTTGTGACAGAACTAGTCCTGACCTCTCCAAAGTTTGTCACTGCTCTTGAATCATTCAGCGAGCCTAGCGGTGGATCTAAGGCACAACCCATCCCATCCACTAAAGTAAGACATAGTAGTCCCATGGGGTGCATGTTCAACTTTGTGGATGAGGTCTTGAACTTGTCAGCGATCTTCATGAAATCACTGACTTTGACTCCACAAGAGCTTGGTGGAGAGGACCTTGAGGGGCCCCCCTTGTTGCAAGAGGGTCAGATACCCCTCCTCTTAACATTTCACCTTTGCAGGCTTGTCCTCCTTCTCCTTACGGAGATTTGGACTGGGAAGTAGATGACCTCTTGGTCAAGCAGTGCTAGAGGAGGTCCCCTTTTCTTGATCTTGTGTGTGTGTGTGTGTGTCTTGTGATGTGTTCCCCCGTACCCATGCTATGTGTGCCTGGATGACCCTCATTACCCTTGTTGGTGCTTGTATACAGGTGTGGTTTTTGTGTCATAAACCTTCTTCTATTTTTACCATCATTCTTCCATGTTTGTGCTTATTTTTTGTTAAGTTGGGGATGATGCAAAGTGTTGGGGGCATTTAGGCTTCCCTTCCATGTTGACCCAATTTTTTATTTTTACTTTTCTTTTTGTGCATTCTTCTTGATCTAGTTGGGGATTGATGATCTTTTTCCTTGCATTGCAATTACCTACTATTATATGAGCTCAAATAGATTTGACCCCGCTAAACCAGATCGCCCTATGCTCTTTGTTTGTTCTTTTCACTTTTTCTTTATCTTTCTCTCTTCTTTGCTTAAGTTGCCCCTCCTATGTGTGACAATGTTCTTTAACACTTCAAATTTTAGAAAATGAATTTTCCGCCAACGAATCTTTTCTCGAAAGTCCTCGCAACACCCTTTCCTTGGAAGCACATTCTTAACATAGAATCCTAACAGAATGTGTTTCCTTCATCACGGGTTCATAAAGAAAGGACTTAGAGACCTTTCTCCAAAGTGGGAACTGCTTTGAATTCCCCTCGCATGGGGGCATGACCTTCCTTTCAAATTCCTTGATGAAGTGAACATATTGCGAAAGGATCCCTTGATGACGAATCAATCTACGATGCAAACTCTTGAACTGTGTGTCCCTTGAGTGGACCCCCTCTCTTTCATGGCAGGTTCCTCAAGGACCCTTTCTTCAAAAGCCTTTTCAATGAATGGAATTTTTCACATCTAGCCTGGGGGCAGCCCGACTAGACTCATTCCATTCGTCCTTTTGTGTCTAACTTGGGGGCAGCCTGACTAGATTTTACTTTTTCAAACTATGAATTCCTTGAGTGGACCTGTCTACTTTTGAAGGGTTCCTGAGGGAGCCCTTTGAAAGTTTTTCGGTCTACGTGACCAGCTTCTTTAGACATGTTCTGTCTACGGGTAGACATTTCACTGCTTTTAGATGCGTTCTATCTGTAGGTAGACGTATCAACGATTTAGACATGTTCTATCTGCGGGTAGACATGTCACCGCTTTTATATGCATTCTATCTATGGGTAGACGTATTGACGCTTTAGACATGTTTTGTCTATGGGTAGACATGTCGCTTCTTTTAGATGTGTTCTATCTGCGGGTAGACGTATCGACACTTTATACATGTTCTATCTGTGGGTAGACATGTCACCACTTTTAGATGTGTTGTATTTGTGGGTAGACGTATCAACGCTTTAGACACGCTCTATTTGCGGGTCGACGTGTTTCCGCTTCTGACATGTTCTATCTGTGCGTAGACATGTCACCTCTTCCTGACTCTATGGAGTCCACTTCCTTGGGGCTTTCTCCATGCGAGAGATCTTGGGGGTTTCCTCCTTGCAGGTTTGCGGGCTTGTAAGGCGCTTTGTTGTTCCAACTTCATAGTTCTAAGCAGCTATGGAGTCCTTTTGTTCTCCCTGCATCTTTGGGTTCGCCAAATCACGGTCTGCATCCTTGACAGTTTAGGTATACTTTTCTAACCCTACTCTCTTCATGATCTACTTTACCGAGCACTCACTAGTACTTGTGCTCGCTAAAGTGGGGGAAAAATGTATAAGAGCAAATTTTCACCCTAGGTGCAATTTCCCTCTTTGCCTTATTACACTTTAGGAAACCTAAGTCAAAGCCTTAAATTCACTTAAGCCCATTGACAGAAGTCCACTTGGCACCTATTTTGTGTTTTGGTGGAGGTGTTTCTATCAAGGATGCTCGCACGACACGCAGATGTCCACGTGGCACACTTATGTCCCTGATAGATTCTTGTGGTTGGGCTGGTAGAGGCATTACTCTTCCCATTACCAACAAAGTTGTAACACCTCCTTTGGCCACATAACCAAAATATGGTCGTTTCTTTCCTCATTCCTTCATAATCAAGTCTTTGAACTTGTATTAGGAGGTTGGATGAAGATTGGATGAACTCTACATCACTTCAAGCTCATTTTGCACTCACATTCTAGCATTCCAAGCATTCCATAGTAGCAATATCACAGTCCATCATGTCGATAGAGAGAGTTTGGGACCACGCCATTGCAGTAGAGGCTTGAGTTCCTCTCATTTCTGCCCCAAGTAGCCTTGAGTGCTCTTGGTGGAGGTGGTAAACTTCCCTCTCCTCTCCTCTATCATTTGATTGAGTAGCATAGTCCTGTTTGTAGTGCTTGTGTTTTTATCACTTCTTTATCTCTTTTCCATTGGCTTTCTGTGGAGGTTGGAACACCTAAATGGGGGTCTGACTGAGGCAATCCCCTTTACAGCCACCTCACAACACTCTCTCTCTTGTTGTGTATAGGTGTGTGAGCTCTTGGAGGATCAGCTGGCGAATGAGCTCATTGGTGAGATTCTCTTCATCTTTATCACTTTTGCTTATTTGCTTTATAACATTAGAGATTACTTAACCTATTTAGTTACATCATTCTGGCCTCTTAGTTAAATACCTAGCTTGATAAGTCATTTTAGTCTGTTTAACCTTGTCTCAGCTATTGTTTGGCCGTACATACTACAACGCATTTCTGAGATGCCAACGGACCGCGTTGTCATCTGAAGTCTGCACTGACGTCCTCGGGTAGAGAGCTCCTTGAGGTGCAGAGTTGGACCTAAAAATTGGCTTTCTTAGTCCCACCTTGAAACTTGGATTGTAGAGTGATCATAGGACCCTAAAAATCCTCATCATTCTCATCCTCATACCCTAAACATACACTTAGTTGAGGTAAGTTAGGGCAGCCTCTCACGTCTTGCCCCCCATGACCTGGGGTGTTGCTTGCGGTGGTCCCCCTCTCTTATAGTAAACACTTAGCGATCTGATACCCAACAATCATTTAAGCATTTTTTGAGACATTCTCATTCTCTGGTCCGTACAAGATGCTAGTGTGCCACATTGTTGTCCACATTCTACACTTTCATCCTTTGGCCGAGAGCTTGTTAGTTTGTCCAGAAAATCTGTGACCTACTCTATTAGATTCTAAAACTCTAGCCATTGATTCTTGAGGTCATTTAGGGAAGTTCACCTCATGAGTAGTGAATCCCCCTTCTCTTACACTTGTAAAATTTCTAGAAGAAAATATGTGAAATAACCTTGTATTTATACTTGTTTATGCCAAATTTCTCAAAATTACAACACTACAAGCCAACATCACATCTAGGAGAATAAAATCCTGCCAAGAATTGAATTCAAAATTATGTCCAAGCTAAGTGGGACTCATATGCTAGCTAGGGTATATGAGTCCTAGTAGGCCAAGCTCAAGACACAAATTTCAAGAAATGTTAAGTTTAATGCTAAATTGAAGTTTAGGTCCCGAAACTTAGGTGGGACCCATATGCCCAAGGTGGCGTATGAGTCCCAGATCACTAAATTTGGGCCATACAAACCAAATTCATTAAATTATGAGTGGTCATTTGATGTGTCAGGATTATCCTTGGAAAGATGTATTAATTAAGGCTTGTGGATGCAAAATATGACCAAATAGGGCATAGAGAAGCCCAATTTTAGAAGGGAGAGCCCAAACAAGTGTAAAAATGTAAAGGGATACATTTTTCTACATTACATTTAGTCACCACTTTAGTGGGAGGAACTTGCTTCAATCTCACACTAAAGTAGATGAATTCGCATCAAGAGGGGTCCTAGTGTATGAATGTTAGTGAGATAGGACGACGGAAATCAAGAGGGATGACCAAGCCCCTAGGATCGAGATCCTATGGCACACCATCATAGAAACAAAAGAACATGAATGTGAATGGTATAAGGAGAAACAAAAAGGAGCAAGCATACACTGCCAAAGACAAAGAAAAACAAAAACAAAAAGAAAAGGGGTGGATCAAGCTTTGACTATTTTTCCCACGCGTTGTGGATCGGATCTAAGTTGTTTTTCCAAAAAAATTTACAAGTGGAACATGATGTCCACTATGCAAACCAACACAAGCTCACAAGGGATAGTGAAACCTCTGGTCGTCCACTAGGTGAGCCACCAATGAGACACATACACACGTGACTAGTATGTGCTCACACAGAAAAGCAAGTGGCAATGGGAAAGTCATGCCTAAGTTAGGCTCCCATACATACAACCATACCAAAGCTATACCTCTTGATAACTTTGATAAGGTTCCACACAACATGAACAACAAGATTAATGAGGCATGCAAAGCTTCGTATGCTTGACACCCATGAATGAAGAAGATGGCACCACATGCAAGAAAAGTGTGTTATGCAAGGTGGCCATATAATAGATGTTGTAAAAGAGTGTCTTAGGTATGTTCAATGGAGTTTTTATTATTTCATGTAAGGTCTTAACTTACGGAACATCGTGCCTAATGTCTCCAAGAGAGGACCAATTGAAGAATAGAAGATTTGCAACTTAGGGGATGTAGTGTGTCACATCAAGTCACTAAGAGGAATATAATATGCTAAAAGAGATCACACTCTTTAGAGACATCACACCCAATGACACCACAAAGCAAAAGACGTGTCGCATGAAGTAAGAATACTACGCAATGAAACATAAGTCGAAAAGAGTAATGCCAATGTATGCCTCCACTTAAAAGAAATTGATAAACACAATGTTGTGAGAAATTACTTTAAAGTAGAAAATAATGGATGCTAACAATAAAGAGGACATGAGAGATTATTCAGAAATCCCTATGCCAAGTCCTATGTTTCCAAATGAAGCTACATCATGAAAAGGGGTTGCCCCCACAATGAAATCCCAAAATCACAGAAGGGATCCATGGATTCGAGGTCAGTATGTCTTTCCTACAATATTTTTAGAGTGTTGGGAACTATCATCATTGCCCAAATACACATGGAACATGAAGAATGACACAAAGAGAGCAAAAAAAAAGGAAATTTTTTGGGTCAATATGGAAGAGACCTAAATGTACTGATGTTTTGTGTCATCCCCAAAAGGAAAACACAAGACAAATGAAAAGATTAAAGGTTGATGGCATATAGAAGAATGTAGGTACAAATAGAGGAATGTCACAAAGAGAGAGAGATATACATTCAAAAAATAGTATAGGGGGATCACATTATGCACATGTAATCACATAAAAGAAATTCAAAAAAAGAAGAAAAAGACAAGACTAGTAAGGCACATTTGAGTTAACCTCTAGCAGGTCGTTTGAATTCCAATTGTGTTCATCATATATGGAAGGTGGAAAACTAGCCAAAGGGACAATAGCAAGTGCCGAACTAGGGTCATTACCAAAAATAAGACTCTTCCTAGGAGAATTATCATTTAAGCTCATAAAATAGGAAAATAATGTATTCAATTCATTATGCACTCTTCATCAATTTCAGCAACCTCATCATTATCATCCAAGTTAAACACAATGAGAGGTCAAATTATAATGTCTAAAGAAGGATTTAGCTCCTATTACAGTTACGATATATGATCTTTTTGTTGCGAGAAAGAGGAAGAATCATTGTGTATTGCTTCAATAAAGTTTGTATGTTGATTTTCTTTATTGTTCTCTTTATTTAACTTTTCATCAAGAGCACGAAATCTACACCTATGCTCTCTTGCATTTCTATTTATTTTAGTATGATTTTCAAGTTGTGTCTGTGTAGGAATGGGTTTATCAACCATACGTTTATTTTCTTCCCTTAGGGGAGGAACAGAAGAAACCATGGGGGGTTATTCAACCACTTTCTCTTTAGCTTTGTAAACTTGTTTTATCTTAGGAGGTGTGATGGGATTATTTTGGTTATCTCTCAAGTGGTCTTTTATAGGAGATAGGAAGAGGATTTGTCTTAGGTTGTGGAACCAAAGAAAATGGGGGAATGATATGATGTATGTATTCACACCCACTTTCAAAGAGGCTCCACACAAGGATAACCCTAGATATCTCAATACAAAGGAGATTGAAATATTGCAATAGGGGTATCCTAGAGATTGAATGATAGCTAATGAGGGGTTCACCACCAAGTGTAAACTTGGAAAAGACAATGAGTTGGAAAACTGATATGCAAAATGACCTAGAAAGATAAACAAAATGTGGTAAAAAGCTATGAAATTGGAAGTGTGCACTGGGAGACTGAAGAAGGAAAGATGGAGGTTTGAATCACTGAAAAATGTGTTGTTGATGTTGACTAGGACTCATTCACCAAGTTGGGTGAATCAGTCCAGTTTTTGGTAAAATGTGCAGGAAAAGGTTTCAGCCAAAAGGGTATCCAAATTTGAAAAAATATATGTTAGGCATGTACAGTGGGACTCATTCACCAATAGTGGCGAACCGATCCACTTTTTCTTTTTTGGAAGTTCTTAATTGTATTTTGTGCCTCTCGGTAAGCTCTGCTCTTTTTGACTGGTTTCCAGATCTAAAAATAGACAAAATACCACCTGTAGGTCTTCTCCAAGTTCTCCAAGGCTTGATGACAACTTTAGGGATTTTGAGGGCTTGACAACTTTTCTCCAACTTTGCTTCTTGGAAAATCTGCAACCTAGCCCTGTAAATCACACACAAGAATAGGGGAAAATGTTGTGGGGGTTAGTGAATAGGGGTTTGCGTTGGTCAAGCCCCTTGTCGGTAATTAATCCTTGAAATGAAAGAAAATATGAAAGGAGAATGATGAATGAACAAATAGTAATGTTGCAACTCACCAAACCCTAGCAATTAAGTGCTACAATTATGCTTGAAATGGCTGCAATGGATGTGGTTCTTGACTCTAGCTTGAAGGAGATAGATCTTAAATGCAATGCTTGCTTGGATCATGAAATCTACATCACAAATGTTAGCACAATAACAAACATGAAGAATGCAATCTTTGACATGATGATTGGCACTTGAAGAAAGCTCTTGAATTCTTGATAATCTTCCCTTGAAATACCTTGAATGCTCTTGTGAATGCCCAAATAATGCTCTTGTGAACTCTTCAATGCTAGGATATGAATACTTGAATTCTTGGGATGAAAATGAGTAAAAGAACCTTGTATTTATACTCAATTATGCAAGAATTCCCAAAATCACAACACTACAAGCCGACATCAGATCTAGGAGAATAAAATCCCATTAGAATTGTGATTTAAATTTGCATTTTGGTCACATGGGACTCATTCACCCAAGGTGGTGAATGAGTCCGATTACACATAATGTATGGGACCAAAAATGAAAAATTCTTAGAAATGTGTGAAACCTACATTGGGGCCAAAAAGACATAGGTGGGACTCATTCGCCCAAGGTGGCGAATGAGTCCTAGACACTAAATCTAGGCCACACAAGACAAAAACACTTGAATTATGATTGGTTACTGATTGGTGTCGAGATTATCCTCGAAAAGATGCAAAAAATGAGGCTCGTGGATGCAAAATAGGGCCAATTAAAGCATAAGAAAGCTCAATTATTAATGAAAAGCCTAGAGGAATGTGAAGGTGTTTTACAACACTTTACAACACTCCAAATAAGGCAAGCTTAATGTTGATTATGATTAAAATTATTTTTATTATGCTTTGGTAATTGATAAAACCCTAGAAAAGTGTGAAAGTGTGTTACAACACTTCACAACACTTTTGCAAGGCACCATTAAATTCCATTAGTTCATAAGGGCCCAAGACCTAATGTGAATGTGTTATCCACATTACAAAAATAAATAGGGGAAACATTAAGCCAAAATCACAAGGAGGGCCCAAACAAGTTAGAAAAAGTAGAAGGGTTACTTTTTTGGTGACTATAGGTTGGTGTTGGTTGCTTGGAATGTCTTTAGGTTCAATCATGGTTTCATCAAGGATAGGTGGCTCATTCACAGGTTCAGGAATATTTCTCAGGGATAGATTTTCTATGCATTTCACCTTACACTTTTGGTATGATTTGAAAAAGAAGTCTTCACAAGGTTTAATAGGTTCCATGAACTAAGGCCAAAATAATTCCAACAAAAGGATCCCTCATAAAGACAAATGATTAAAGCAACTATGGTGCATAGTAAATATTTCATTGTCAAAGGGAATCTTTAAGCATTTATGCACAATCGATGACATGACTTCCATGGAGCATAGCCATGGATAACCAAGCTTCACACTAAATTGGTCTGACATCGAGATGATGGAGAATGAGACATCTAATTGTTTCGATCCTATTTTTAGAGGAAGGGTGATTGACCAGTGATCACATTTTGTCCACAAATGGGATTAATTAATATCCCATTAGTGGGATTTTCATTGATTTAGTTGGCTATATAAAGAGGACCATCAGGTGCATTTGTAATTATATCTTTAAACGAGAAAGTAATGTCAAGAGGCTTTTTAGTTTGGCCCTTACAAGGTATAATTTCGATCAATCCCACCATGTTATCCATGGGACTTTGTTCATTAGTATCTATAGGAAATTGTTCAATGGTATCTATGTTGTCATCATCCGTGTCAACATTCATCACATCATTCTTCTTAGTTTCACTAGCTTTGACAAATGAAATATCATGGTTAGGCATAAGATTGGTAAATATTTGGAAGTTTTGATTAGGAAGGGAAACATACTTATTTCCTTGATCATTAATACCTCCAATTTGAAGTCAACCAAAATCAATGAGGTCTTGTACAAGATGTTTAAGATGCTTACAATGTTCTGTGTCATGTCCATTTTGTCGATGATAATGGCAATAAGAATTTGATCTAAAGTTTGGAGGTAAAGGCTTATAGGATTGAGTTTTTTAATGGGAGGAAAAGTGATCACTTTCTATTCTAGCAGCTGTGACATTATGCTATGTAGGTTATTGGGTAAGGGAGTAAATTGTCTAGCTAGATCCCCAAATGTAAAAGGACTTGTTTCCTTTATAATAGCCATTTAGGTATCAACATGTTGAGTTGGTTGAGGGGGATTTAGTTGAAGGAAGCATTTATTCTATTTCCTAAAGGGTTGATAATTATTTTGGTTTGTGGATTCAAACTTTTCAGAATGGTTAGAGGTGGATTTTGTTTCACGACTACTAACCGAGTTTTGAAAATCACGAAGGGTAGTACACAAGTGTACGAAGGAAGGAAACTTCATCATGATAAGCTTATCTTGTATATTAGTTTGCAAGTTCTCAATTAACATCCGTTGAAGGTGAGGATCAAGAATCTTTAAGTCGATTTGGGAATAAACCAATTGATAGTGTGAAATGCAGTCAATGAATTTTTCATCATCTTTTTGCTTACATTGCATCACATCAACTAAGGTCATCTTAAGAGTCAAGTGCACTTGGAAAAGGTTTATAAATGCCTCAAAAAGATAATTGAATGAATGAATTGAGTTGTTGGGTAGTGAGGAAAACCATTCTAAAGTGGTATCTTTCAAGGAAAAAATCACTGCATAAGGTGGTATAAGCAGAAACATGGTTAGAAGGATCTCCTTTCCGCCCATATTTCTCAAACCTAGGAATCTATATACCTTGTGGTATTGACATTCTCAATATCTCCAAGGATAAGGGATTGCTTTTGACATAGTATGTAGGTTGGCCATTTTGATTTTGATTTATGGTGGAAATTTTCTTTTGAAGGGATGGAACATTTTGCAAGAGTTGGTTAAGGATGGCATTGAATTGGTTGTATTTTGAGATGGAGGTGAATATGGTGGAGGTGTATATGTGTTCAAGGGAGAAATGAATGGAATAATTATGGGAGGTAAAGTGATAGGAGATATGATGTGCAATGTCACAAAGGTACTAGGAATGCTAGGGGAAATAACCAAGGTAGGAATGAGATTACTAGTAGGTTGCATCATTGTTGTAACTTGAGGATTGGTTTAGGTAGGAATAGAGGTAATGGTTGTGGGAGGAGGAATTTGAGTTCCTCCTTGACTTTGGACATTGTTCAGACGTTGAGCACAAGTAGTCATTGAGGTAAGATGTTTTCCAAAAATCTAAGCTAGGTTACACAAAAGTTCTCCTTCTTCACTAAATCAATTATATACAAACGTATTTTATCTATGGAAGGAATAACAATAGTGATATTTTTTTTAGTACTCAGTTGATTTTGTAGGTTTTCTAAGTCTTCATGGATTTGGATTATGTTTTCTTGTGGAATACTAGTAAGCATTGTTTCAACATTTGTCACACTACTTGAAGGCAAAGAGTTGTTAAAGGTAAAGCTCATGCAAGGGACAATCAATGAATGCAATGAACACAAGATAAATGATATTCTACAATTCAATTCAAATGAAATTAAGCTAGATGCATTGAAATTAATGAAACAAAAATTCAATAAACTGAAATAGAGATATAACAACAACAAACAAAAGCACAAAAATAGGGTTTCTAATGCTGTAAAATGCAATTTAAGATCTTACACGGGACTGAATCACTTGGAGAGGGATGTATGATCCCCAATCAAGGTTTTTCAAGGGTTCAAATAGTGAAAAAAATTTCACACAAAATACCCAAAAATTAGGAAAAACAACCTATACTAGGACTAAGTCACCCAGAGGGCTGTATGAGTCCTAGATTAAGGTTTTTGCGCTAATTTCAACAAATTTTGAGTGAATGTTAGGTTTTATGATTTGAATGATGTCTAGAATAAATGAAATTACATATTTCAAGTGAATTTCAATGATGCAAGAGGAAAAATTGCAACCTATATGCACTTTCACTAATGCAATATTTAGAAACCCTAGATGCAAATTAACTAATGCAAGTCCTAATGCAAAGTTAATGTAAGCTAGATCTAGGACTATGATGCACTCAAAATAAGAAATAAGGTGTTCTAAAGGTTAGGTTCACCAAAATGAAACCTCAAAAATAGGTGTTCTATCTTTTTGGAAGTTGGAACTAGGGTTTAACAACTTTTCCTATTTCCTTCAAGTTTCACTCAAGTAAACCCTAGAGATCTCAATCAAAGGATGGAATTAAGGAAACAAGATCTCCAATAGGGTGTCTGAGGGTGTGATTAAAGACAATAAGGGGTTTCAGCACCAAGCAAGGCTTGGAAAAATAAGTAACATGCAAAACCTAACAATTTAACCTAGAAAATGAACTCAAATTAGAATAACAAACTGAAGAAGGATAGAGGTGCACCTAGAAAGTTGAAGAGGCTTGGAAAAAGGTCTAAAATCCTAAAAATCTAACTTTTAAAGCATACTAGGACTCATATTCCAGTAGGGGCAATTTAGTCCCAGTTTAGGGTTTCGAGCCGAAACCAGAATCTAGAATTGTTAAACTAGGATCTATAGAAAATATTTGAAATCTAGTATATTGGGACTCATACGCCACAAGTGGCAATTTAGTCCCAATATTAGGGTTCATCTAAAACTTTGATATCCTCTAGTGGTCTTCTGTAGATTCTTTCCTGTCAAATCTCTAAGTTTGAAACACAGAATTGCAACCTGTAGATGATTTTCTGTGATTTTGCAATGTAGATGACAACTTTGTCAACTTGACAAATTTTCTCTAGTCTTTCTCTTTAACAGATCTTCAACCTAAATTTGCAAACCACACATCAAAGAGAGGGAAAAATATTGTTTTGTTAGCGGATAGGGGTTTGCCTTGGTCAAACCCTATTTTGGTAATCAAACCTTGAAATGAAATCAAACAGAAAAAATGAATGATGAATGAACAAATAAGCAATGTTGCAACTCACCAAACCCTTGAAAAAAAAGGATGCAATCTTGTATGTAATGGCTAGCATGAATGTAGATCTTGAAACTTGATTGTATGTTATGGATCTTGATTTGAATGCTTGCTTGAATCATAAGAACCTACATCACAAATGTTAGCTCAAAAACAAACATGATGCATGATGACTTTGACATGATGCTTGATTATTGAAAGTAGCTCCAAAATGCTTGATAATCACTCTTGAATGCTCTTGTAAACTCTCTTGATCTCAAATTTTCTATAATGCTTGAATACTTGAATTGCTAGATGACTCAATGGGGTGATCCCATAATAGTGGTTTACAATTTTTGGCCAAAGTGGACACTGAAATTATTATTATTAACTAAATCTTCACATTAGGGCACCTATAGTGACTAAACTGTGAGGAATTTGAAGATGGTGCAAACTAGAGTCTCATCAAATTTTGTAGATTCTAAAATATTTTTTCAAAATTTTTGGAATCAAATTACACTTCTTTTTCCATCTCCACGAAAATAGTTTTTTTCAGAAAACAACATTTTTAAAAGTGCGCATAATGTATAACATATAATTTTTTTCCATGAAGGATAAAATTCTAATTCTTTCAAATTTAGATTTGTAAGTCTAGTATCTAGTGCTTCCACTTGGTTAGATAGTTTTATTGAATATTTTTTCCTTAATCAAGTTTCAAAGTCAAACAAATTACAATTAGACACAGCAACCGTATAACGCTTAACTTTTTTTGTATATGTCAAAATTTTATTTATTTTTTTTGTTGGATCAAGGACTTCAATATCTGGTGCACTCATATATTTTTTTTTGATAATCTTCCACTTTTCCACATGCTAAGAACAAAGAAATTCATTTTCGATGAAAACCTATGTTTAATAAAACTTAAAAACAAATACATAACAAAACCAAAACATATTAAAATTATATTCATTGGATAGCTTGTTCTGAGGAATACCATAATCATTTGAAATAAATTTTAAATGAATTCATTTGATCCCCCAAAAGCTAAATCAAAAGTGATTTTTTATCAGCATTTTGATAGGTGTAAAGGAGACGCATTTATAGGTATGGTTTAAAACTAGCGAGGTTCTATCCAAGGGGGTTTGATCTAAGGTGATTTGATCAAACCCTCTTCAATTGGAATCCTTAAAATGGAACTTTTTAAGGCTTAAATCATTATATTTTCTAAAAATATGTGATTTCAAATAAAATTCATTCCTCTCAGAATTGTAAACCACTATTATGACAAACTCTTGAAAAAATTGCTAGGAGAAAATAAGTGAAATAACCTTGTATTTATACTTGTTTATGCCAAATTTCCCAAAATTACAACACTTCAAGCTGACATCAAATCTAGGAGAATAAAATCCCACCAAGAATTGAATTCAAAATTATGTCCAACCTAAGATGGACTCGTACGCTAGTTGGGGCATATGAGTCCTAGTAGGCCAAGATTGAGACACAAATTTCAAGAAATGTTAAGTTTAATGCTAAACTCAAGTTTAGGCCCCAAAACTTAGGTGGGACCGATATGCCCAAGGTGGCGTATAAGTCCCAGATTTATCACTAAATCTGGGCCATACAAACCAAAATCATTAAATTATGAGTGGTCATTTGTTATGTGTCAAGATTATCTTTGGGAAGATGCATTAATTAAGGCTTGTGGATGCAAAATAGGACCAAATAGGGCATAAAGAAGCCCAATTTAAGCATGGAGGGCCCAAACAAGTGTGAAAATGTAAAGGGATACATTTTTCTATACTACAAAAACACATTTTGTTTATATTCAAATCAATAATTACTATGGTTGGTACATGCTTTTGTGACATATTAAATAACTTCTCTTATTGTTCATTTAAACTCGTTTGTGGTTGGTAAAGATCTTATTAATTAAGAGGGGAAGAAGGAGATGGTTTAACATCAATCTTGTAAAAAATATTATTAGTTTGGTTTATTTAAAAAAATCATGGTGCCATCATACTTCACCAACCTTGATAGTAGGTAGTGGATGGTATGAGTTTTTTCTTTTAGTTTTACATTAATTCATCCTCTCATTTTAAAAATTGTCTTAATTAGTAGAATTTATAAATTGATATTTGTTTTTGATGAAAATACATAAAAATATATAAATATCGACGTCTCTATCTTTATATAACAAATAGTAATATTACAAAAAAAACATCTTTTATAAAACTACTATAAATAAAACGACCGAATCTATCAAAATCACACATACACATGTTAGTATTAGTGAGGTGGTAGGCATGGTCCATGTGGCTTGTTTTCTTTTAGCCACGAAAATGGACCGTTGAACATGCCTACCACATCTCTTTCCCACACCCGTCTTTAGCTTTTTATCCTTCCCTACGTACTAGTCGTGGAGAGGATAATGAAATCCTCGGTCCATTGAATGCCACGTAATATGATGATGTTGACCATTCAGAAAAGCCCTTTCGATCTCCGCTACATCACATTTGTGTTGCTTGAAATTGATAGCTATTTTAACGTTTTTTATTATTTTTGTCAATAATTTGTACTATGACACCTTACGCATCAGTCAGTTATAAAAAATATGTCCTCAGTACATGTAAGGGTAAAATTTTGCATATTTATGTTGTTTTGCATTAAATTTTGTATTCAATTTAAGGAATTATTTTTGATAAAAGTATATAATGATAAAAGGTACAATTTGGTGTGAATTTGAGTTTTTTTTTTGACTTTTATTTATCTATATATATATATTTTACATATTTGTTTTTTCTTATTTTTACACATACATATATTTTCTTATATATTTGTTTTATTTACTCATTAACTACATTCATATGTGCACTTATTTTCATTAATTTGTTTGCCACCTAGATCTAATCTTTATCTTATTTTGGAATAGTTTGATTCCCACGAGGGCGACTTGATGGTCACAAACTCATCCCCTTCCATTTTAAATTTTAAAATTCAAAGTTGGCCAACTAACCTTAATCACCCTTCCATCTTGAGCTGACTAAACAAATGTTTGGTGCAATTTAATACTATGTACTAATATACTTAAAGACATTCAGTACATTCATTTTAATCATCAATACTCTCTCTCTCTCTCTCTCTCTCTCTCTTTCTCTCTCTCTCTCTCTCTCTCTTCCTAGAGCATTGGAGCAATTAATAGAAACACATGTTTGATTTGATACAATAAAAGGAGCAATGAATCTTCATACTTAAGGAACTTGCCTAATATTTTTTAATCATTGTTCACTTTCTAAGAGTTGATATATGAGAACTTGTCTCCTTGTGAAAAATCCACAAATCTTAAGGTATTCTAAATGCCATCAAGTCTAGATATTCAAGAAGAGAATGATAAACATCTACCTATTAGGTGAAAATTGCAGAGAAAAACATCACTACATGCAAGGACAAGACATAAAAAATCCATCATAGGCATTGAGGTACTTCACTAACATGGTGGCATCATCTTTTGAGCATATGTTGTTTGATCATACATAAACATTGAGGTACTTCACTAACATGGATGCATCATCTTTTGAGCATACATTGTTTGATCATACAATTATCTTAATTTGACACTCTTTTTGGTCATCGAGCTAAGTATCTTTATTCATATTTTCATTTATTGCACATAATTACTATTGCACATGTTCATATCATTAGTATCTAGCTAACACATAATTAATTAGTCTAGTTAATTGTGCTTATGTGTATGTATTTTATTGGATTAACCTAGACCAAAATAAAAATTATTTTTTTGTACATTTTGGTGACCTAATTAATCTTACACAATCTATCATTCCTCTATAATTTTAATTCAATGTTTTCAAATATAATACAATTTTTCTTATTCATTTATACTCATATTCTTCTAGGATTTGATCTTTATATGCTTATATCTTTTGATCATGGTTTGACTATACTTAGTGACTTCTCTTATCCCAAACTTCCACTATAGATTATTCTATAATCCAACACCTCCTAAGCCTTGTTCCTTGACTAATATGCATGCATGTAAATGATTACACACCATTTCTCTATCCTTGTCATTATTAAGACACTTTTTTTTAGGGATGCATATATGTTTTTTATGGAGGGTTTATTCTATCATGTTCAATCTTCCCTTTCCTTTACCGAGTTGATTAGCACTCATCTATACATATTAGATATACTATGAAATTTATTGATCATGTGATACCTTAAGAGATAGCTACTAGAAAGTTCTATAGAAACCCTAACAAATCCTCTATATAAAGGCATAATCCTTCGAGCAGTTTCTCTTTCTAAATTGACTTGAAGTGATAGAGTGGTGTTTATTGTATAGTATATGAATTTAAAAATAAAATGTGGGCAGAAGCTAGGAAACCAAAAATCAAGCTAGTTTTTAAACAATTTGAAGAATTAGAGTCTAAAATTTACATAAATTTTTAATTGAAGTGATTAATTAGAACCTATTTTTTTAATTTAGGTAGAAAATTAAGTCTAAATTTTTATTATTTTAAATTAAGGTGGAAAATTAAGTCTAAATTGCCCATAAAATTTTGATTGTGGTGGTGAATTAAAAACATAATTTCCATGAAGTTATAATTGAGATGGTGAATTGAAACCTAGTTTTTCATAAAGTTATAATTGAAGTGGCAAATTACATCCTAAAATTCTCATGAAATTATAATTGAGTGGAAAATGAGAATGCATATTTTTTATAATGATTAATTATTAAAGGGGCAAATGAGTTCCAAAATTTTCTAGTATCCACAAGTTATAACAAAGGTGGCAAAATATGAATATTGTATAACTATTAAGGATTGTATTTGTCATGCTAAATTTACATTCAAGGACCATAGTAGTTAAAATTACAATGATATTAATTGAAATCTATAGCCAAGTGACAATATCAAAGAATCAAGGTATGGAGTACTTGGAGGCACAAAAGAAAAAATATATATCCTTAGATAATTACATGAGAAGATAATTTCTTTTTCTTTAGTCTCAAATAAATTTTCTACTTATAGAGACATCAAGACACTGATGTGCATTTAATATTTGATTCAAAAATTACAATGCTACAACCATATGGGTATATCTCACTACAAAGAAAATCAACTCCCTAAGAAAACTCTACAATTCACTAATGGAGAGCTAACTCCTATAACCTCTGTCCAACCTTTTTAATTTTGACATCAATAATTGCCTTGGAAGACTCTGGAAAGTGTAACTCCTCTTTTTTTTTGGCACCCAAAGGTCCAACCATTTGTTTTCCCATACAAGCAAATATTTTATTGAAATTCACATTTTGACATCACAACTTCCCAAAGCGATTTTTTTTAAAAAAAAAAGGGGTGAAAATTTTATTGAAATAACCAGCAAAGTACAGAGAGCAAGGGCCACAGGCCCCAAAGGAAAAACAACCAGAACAGAAAGGAAACCCCAAAAGGGGCAAAACTAATCATCCATATCTTTCTTGACCAAGCTCTCAAGGTCTTGAGCACAATCCAGAGGCAGGTGAGCCCAGTCTCCTGCTCTCCATCCCTCTCCACGATCTGAAGCCCACTTAGCCAGGCAATCCGCAGTCGCATTCCACTCACGAGGTACATAGCAGAAAGAGACTGCAGCAAAAGAAGTACTCAGCCTAAGAATTTGTCTACCCACCACAGCTAGATGCCAATCCACCTCCTCCATCCGTTGCAGATTCAACATATCCACCACCACCTGAGAGTCAGACTCACAAATAATCTTGCTCCACCCCAGAGCACATCCTCTTTCAAGAGCCAAGAGGACAGCAAGCGCCTCCATGTAATTATTGGTCTGTAGCCCCTTATATTCAGAGAAGAAGAAAATAACCTTACCAGAGCTATCCCTTCCAATTCCTCCAACCCCAGCATGACCAGGATTTCCCCTGGAAGACCCATCCGTATTAATCTTGAGAGTCCCCACAGGGGGGGGAGACCACTTCCCATCCCTGCAAACCTTCTTTTTACTTCGGCGACTTCTAGTATGTTGTTTTGCACCAAGAGCATCCCTTGAACCAACTTTCAAAATATGCAGATTTTGAACCACACGCACATCTCCAGGATCAATATCCTCAGAGAGGTCACACTTCGCAGCAAGAGTCTCCTGAAGCATACTTATTACTTGTAACCAAACCTGGTGCACCCTCTTCCACTTATCCTGGAAAATCCTGCGGTTCCTTTCCAACCACACCTGCCAGATAATAAATCCTGGACCAATATCCCAAGCTACCTCTAGAAATGAAGTCTTAGAAGGGGGTCTACCAAGACTATTCCAAAATTCAACCAAAGAATTAGCATGAATACAAGCACGCTCCCAAGCTTCCCACCACCAGTGCCAAATAACCCTAGTGAAAGAACAATGGAAAAAGAGGTGCGAACTATTTTCTTCACCTTGCTTGCATAAAGCACAGATAGAGGGCCCATGAAAGCCCCTCTTCTGGAGATTCTCCCAAGTAAGACATCTATTCTGCACCACCAGCCATAAGAAAAAATTACACTTGGGCCAAGCAAATTTATTCCAAACCTGCTTCCACCAAGATATGTCCATCCTATCAAAACTTTGTCTTTCCAACTCTTGATACCCAGAAGCAACTGAAAACTTTCCTTTCGGATTGGGTCCCCAAGCTAGGGTATCAGCTTCTCTTAAAGAGTTACACGCTCTACCAGCAAGAATCCCAGCAAGAAGCTCCCTATCGCCCTCAGAGCCCCCTGGAGGCCAGTCCCGAGGTTCTTTCCATCTAGCAACCTCACCACGACCCACCCTTAAAATCACCTTAAAATCCTCAACTTTACTCCAACCTGCTGCAAGAAAGCTATCTCCAAGAGGCTTCAGGTGGGGGTATTGGGACAAGATAGGAGGGAACCCATCCCAAGAATCCTCCCAGAATAGGGCATCCGAACCACTGTTACAAATCCAGAAGAGACCCATTTTAACTAAATGTGCCCCTTTCTTCAAGGTCTCCCAAATCATGGACCCCTTTCCTGTCAAATTATACCTCAGCACATCTTTCCCATTCACCCCACCAAGATACTTAACATTAAGAATTTTAGCCCATCCTTGATCCTGACTTATACACCATCTCCAAAATAGCTTAGCTGCAAGAACCCTACCATTCAAGCTTGTTTTCCGCAAACCAAGGCCTCCATCCTGCTTAGATCTACAAACACAGTCCCATTTGACTAGACTCCACTTTGAGGACAACAGATTACCAGTCCATAAAAATTGCCTAGAAAGGGCATCAAATTCCTTAATGAAGCCCGCAGGGGCAGACTGCACAAGACACCTGTAGATAGGAAGAGCTTGAACCACAGACTTTAGAAGAGTCATTCTACCAGCAGTTGAAAGCCACCTGTGGGTCCAATGACTAACCTTACTCCGAAGTTTGTCCAAAATCTCCTGCCACACAGCCCTAGGCAACCTTTGATCTGAAAGAGGGATTCCAAGATACACAAAAGGAAGAGTTCCAATTTGAAACCTCAGGATCTGAGCAATCCGAGCCTGGATAAGATCAGGGGTATTGAAGAAAAAAATATGAGACTTTTCTTCACTAATCTTTTGGCCAGAGGCTTTCACGTAAATATCCAGAGCTCTTCGGAAGCTAGTCGCCTCCTGGATTCTTGCAACTCCCATCAAAGCCGTATCATCCACAAATTGAAGGTGGGAAGAAGGATGGATGCCATGCCCCCACTTCCACCCTTGAATCAATCCCTGTCTAACCTGAGACTTGAGAAGTCTTCCAAGACCTTCCGCCATTAGAATGAAGAGGTAGGGGGAAAGAGGATCCCCTTGCCTAAGGCCTCTAGTCGCCGCAAATAAGTCAGTAGGCTCTCCATTGATCAGGACAGCAAAAGAGGGTGATGTAATGCAACTCATTACCCAACTAACCCACTCCTTTCCAAAACCAAAGGCTTGAAGAACTTTTTGAAGAAAGCTCCATCTGACCCTATCATAAGCTTTGGCCATGTCCAACTTTATGAACATGGCTTTCTCCTTAGAGGTAGCCATCGAGTGCACAGCTTCTGCCGCTATGATAACCCCATCCAAAATCTGCCTTCCTGTAACAAAGCCCCCTTGCTCCTCAGAGATCAAGTTCCTGAGCCATGGCTTTAACCGTTCGGCTATCACTTTTGTAATTATTTTATACATCACGTTGCACAAAGCAATAGGTCTAAAAGAGTTAAGGGAGTCAGCTCCTTCCTTTTTTGGGATGAGCGCAAGGAAAGTTGCATTCAAAGCTTTAAGCATCTGCTTATTGCTAAAAGATTCCTGAACCACTTCAAAGAGGTCCACCTTGACTATGTCCCAGAAAACTTGAAAGAACTCTACAGGAAAGCCATCCGGTCCCGGGGCTTTACCCTTTTTCATTTGAAACACCACTGCTTCTATCTCAGCTAGAGAAACAGGCTTAATGAGGGCCTCATTCATTTCAGGAGTGACAATGGGGGGGATGCAGTCCAGAACCAAATCCTCCTCAACCCTAGCAGGATCCGAGTCTTCTGAGAATAACTCCCCAAAAAACCTAGTAACCTCCAAAGCAATCTCCCTATGAGAGAAGACCATCGACCCTTCTGCCGTCCTGAGAGAATTGAGGACACTCCCATGTCTTCTATCCTTAACAGTGGTGTGGAAGAACTTAGTATTTTTGTCCCCTTCCTGGAGCCAATCAATCCTAGCTTTTTGTTTCCAAAAAATCTCCTCCCGTAGCTCCCATTCCTCCATGTCTTTTAGCGCCATAGCTTCATCTCTAAAAAGCCTGTCAGACAAGCCCTGCTCTCGGATTTGACGAGTTATATTATCCACCCTCATCTGAGCTTCACGCTTTGCGACAAAGAGGTTTCCAAAGCACTCACTGTTCCACCTTTTCAACTTGAACTTGACATACTGCAGTTGCTTGACAAAGGCGAACATAGCTGTGCCATAAGCAGGTTTCCCTTCCCTCCACCAGGCAGACACATGATCCTGAAGAGAAGCATCCCTTAGCCACATAAGCTGGAACTTGAAAGGAGGGTTCTTTGTCATTTGGAACTTAGAAGCAGTCAAAAGAATTGGCCAGTGATCTGATCCTCTCCAGTCAAGAACCTCCGATCTGGTATTCCAACAATCTGCCATCCAAAAGCAAGATACCAGAAATCTATCTAACCTTTCCGCTATCGCCTCCACCCCACATCTCCTATTATTCCAGGTGAACAGACCATTGGAAGGTGTAACATCCACCACCCTCAACCTTTCAATATTACTCCTCAAAAGGCCCGCAGAAGGGTCAAGCCTAGGATTACCTCCCCGTTTCTCTTCTAAGCTTAAAACTGCATTAAAGTCTCCTGCTAGAATCCAGGGGAACAAAGGAGCAAGAGAGCGAACATATCCTATATGTGACCAAAGCAAAGTTTTACCCACAAAATCAATTGGGGCATAAACATTAGTGAAAAGAAGAATCTCACCAGTTTCGCAACACGTGGCCACCAAGGAAATAGAAGATCTACTAGAAACCCACCAAAGTGGAACCAACTTGCGAGGATCCCATAAAAGAGCCAAGCCCCCGGAACATCCTTGTGCTCCAATGCATTGACACAGACATCTAGGCCAAATCTTAGCAGCCGTATACAACATCCTCTCAATAGATAACTTAGTTTCTTGGATAAAAACCACCACAGGCGAATGAGACTTAATCAATTCTCGAATAGCCTTTTGTCTAGGGATGCTATTCAACCCCCTTACATTCCATGAGAGAACAATCATTTTTGGGATAGAGGGAAATGAGAATCAATAGTCTTCACAGCGCCAGACTCCACCAAAGTCTCGCCCACTAACTTAACCTTCTCCTGGTCTTTCTTCCGTCCCACCTTAAGAGACTTCTCTGAAACATCTTTTCTAATGGTCTTTTGATGAATGCCTAGAATAGAAGGGGAACCCCTTCCTTTACTCTCCTCCTGCTGCCGATCTTTCCCAGTGCTAGACTTGAGACGGGGAGGAGCAGAAGCCTCCTGCACATCCTTATCTCCGCTAGCTCCCAAGTCCTCCATAGGCCCTACTGGAGAATTTGTGTCCATCTGAACCCCAAGCACTCCCACCTGTGGACCATCCTGAGTTGTGTTCACCTCCCCATCAATGTCCCCTGCCTCCAAAAGATCTTGGCCCGTAGGCATATTAGCAATGGTTCCATCAAACTGTTCCAGATCATCTAGCGCATCAAACCTATTGAAAACCTCATCTGTTTGTCTATCCTTAAATGTCCTCTTTTGACCCCGACCCTTATTACGGCCTTTAACAGGAATGAATCCCTCCTTGTCCTCCCTCATGGGGGCTTTCCCTTTGTCTTGGTTAGGAGGTGCACTAGCTGACCCCCCTTTTGAATCCTCTGCAGGCCTTGATTTGGGACACATCCTTTGCAAATGTCCATATTCATGACAAAAACGGCAACGAAACGGTAGTGTTTCATAATCAAGTTGTTGAATCCATGAGCTTGATCCCAATCGAATTTCTATAGAATCAGGCAAGGGCTTATTCAAATCAATTTCTACACAGACTCGGGCATAGGTAATTACCTTCTTTTCCATAGTCTGTCTTGAAGGACCAACTGGTTTTCCAAGCTGGCTTGCAACTAGATTGAAGATATCCTCTCTCCAAAATTCCAAAGGCAGCCATGGTAGCCGCACCCAAACCGGAACCCGTGAAGGAAGCTCTTCTGTAGGATTGAATCCAACATGCCAGGGCTTGATGAAAAGGCCCACTTGATTGTAGAAATAGGGCCCTCCTTCAAATACTTTATTTCTGTCCGACATGCAAGAGAAAACCACTTGAAAATAACCATTGGCTGCCAACATGACATCCATATCCCCCTCCGGAGACCAAGTTCGACGAGCCCAAGATTCCAGAAAGGGCAAAGACACACGGATCCCCAGAAACTTACAAATCAAGGCATGTTTTGATAGATAGTTGATATCGTCTACAATGGACTCAGGCTGAATCTCAACAATCGGCCTATTATCACTCTTAGCAAGACACCCATTCACCTTTGAAGGCCGAAAGCCTCCAGACAGATAAGAGGGTTCTCCCGATCCTGATCCATTCTCACCAAAAACCGGATTAGCATGCAAAAGCACTGAAGGGCTGCCATCCGCCACAGCATCCTTAAAGGACAACCCCCTGCCCCCAGGTAAAACCCCACACGGAGCCATGCAAGATCTCCAAAAGAAACCACAGAGTGGGAGACCACAGTCCCACCCCCACAAAAAGACACCCCAAAGACACAGCCCACAAGGGCACACGGAGAACAAAACCCACACCCCCAGAAAAAGACAAGGAAGAGCCCCCACCAACAAAAGAGAAAAACCAGAAGGCAAAGCAGAAAGGAAAGAAGAGGGAAGGGAAACCCCCGAGTAGCCGAGCCCCTCCCACACCCAAAACCACCCCCGAACAGCAGACAAAAGCCCCAACGCACAAACCCCAGGCGAGAACCTCCCAAGCGCAGCACATGCAAGGCAAAAGCCAACAGGAAGACCGTAGCCCTTACCAGGGCGGGCTCAACCTCCCAGGCGATAAGTTTTAACTTGGGTGTCCAATTTGCTATTATAATATATCATTGGAAAGCTCTCAAAGAAGTCTACAAAATCAAAATGATCTAAAGATCTCATTTTGTCAACTTTTGGATTTTTTTCAAAGCTTATAAGGGCTTAAAATTTGAGTTTGAAGTTATATTGGAGAAATTTCCTAGGATTGAAAAATTTAATATCTCCCAAATGGTATACGATATTGAAACGATTCTTCTACCATCAAATACATTTTTCAATTCTACTCTTTGGGATAATTTTTTAGGTCCATATGTGCCCATTTAGGCTGACTTACTAAAAATAAAAGGTGACCATTTTTCACCTTTTTAGATTTTTGACTATCTTATACCCCTTAAGTGTCATCATGAGTTTCAAGAAAACTAAATAAAATAACTAAAAACCATTTTTTGGGGCGATTTAAGATTTCCCCTACACTAGTAGATTCTCTTACATCAAAATGTTGGGTTGTACAAAACATTACCAATTCTAAAGATACCATGATCTAGTATATTCATATGGATTTTGCATCGCGATTACTAGGAACACAAAGAGAATATGGTTCTACTTTTGGAGTTGTTGATATATGTTTAGAAATAAAATGTTTCATTGTTTTTAAGAAAACTAATGATGTGGTAGACAAAACTAATTTATTTTTCAAATAAATTAAGAGGTTACATGGGGACTACCTAAAGACATTATGGTGGATAAAGATATGAAGGTTTTTTGACACTTTGGAGAAATTTATTGAAGAAAATGAACATAGATCTTAATTTTAACTCAACATATCATCCATAGACTGATGGACAAATAGAAGTTGATAGCAACAATATAATAAATATACTAAGATGCTTATTAGGTGAGAAAATAAGACGTTGAGATTTAAGATTATTGCAAGATGAATTTATGTATAACTCCATAAATATAAGTACTCAAATGTTGTCTTTTGTGATGATATATGTTCAAAACCCAAGAAATATTTTATAACTAAGGGATTTTACCATAGGTCTTTAGAAAAAATATTGTAGGCTAAAGAATATGTAAAATATATGATACAATTATATCAAATAATTAAACAACAAATACAAAAAGTTAATCAAAACTAAAAAAGAGATTGATCAAAGGTGAAGACATTAAAAATATAAAGTTGGAGATGAAGTAATGGTTTGTTTGAGGAAATAAATATTTCCACATGGTATATACAATAACCTAAAGATGAAATTTGGGCCTGGTAGGGTTCTTAGAAAAATTATTCTATAAATGCATATGAAGTTGAATTACCTAAAGAGATTTTTATTTCACCTATATGTAAAATAGCTAATATTTTTGAGTATTGTGATTTTTTTTTCAAAATATTTTTAATAAATAAGAAAATTTGGAAACACTAGTACCTAAAAAAAAGAAAGAAGAAGTTGACAAGAAATTTTGATTATAAAATTTAAAAAAAAACACCAAACACAAGTTATATGAAGAATACTTAATAAAATAGAAAAATGATATTAAAGAAATATTAACACAATAAAATCCTAAAACATTTTTAAAGTTCTCTTTATTAAAATAAAAACATTTTTAGATCATACAAATTACACTACCCCTAAATACTCATTTGTCACTATATTAGATTTAATAATTAGACGAGCATAATAAATGGTCTAATCTATGAAGTAACCATTACATCTTAATGACTACAGAAACATAGTGAGTAACCACTACCCTTAAGAATGGCTATTGGTGCATCCTAGATAACTAGAATATAGTCTTAAGTGATGGATTGATTTTTGAGTCATTTTGTATCCAAAATGATGTGACAAACTAGTTGTAAGAGAAATTTTGAAAATGGATGGTGGACATTGGAAGACATTATTTAATATTGGATTATAGGAAGATTAGATGGTTAGGATAGGTGTTAATTTTTTATTTTTTAATGGGTCACCAACTCTTCAAAGGAAGTTTCACGACTTAATGATAGATACCATCATGTTATTGTGAATTATGGTCAAAGATCAAGAAAATTTTATTGGCATGTCATGTCATATATTATTAAATAAAACATATAATTCTATCAATCATATTTAGTTTAAATTTTTATATTAAAAATATTATTTAATTTTTAAAATTATATTATTAAAAAATATTTTTAATTAGTATGCATTTATTTTTTTATTGATAAATTTATTTTACTTTTCATAATGTAGGTGTTAATTTATTTTATATTTGAGTTTAAACTAAACAAATATATGATATAATGATGGAGAAGATGATCAAAATTAACGTGGGTCAATGCATATGCCATTGTATCATAGTGTTTGAGTCTAAATAAAATAATTCATAAAATAATAATAATAAAAATTAGACTAGACTAATGTAGATACTAATTTATTGTAACATTCCAATTTAAATTTATCCAATTTAAAATAAACAAATATATACAATAGTAATAAAGAAAGAAAGAAAGAAAGAAAGAAATATAAATACTAATTTATTACAATATACAATTCTAAACTCAATAAAAACATATCATAATAAAATAAAATAAAATATTAATTTATAATGATATCCGCATCCCAACCAAACAAATATAATAAAAAGTGAGAAAAGCTAAACTGAATAATTAGAAGCATTATTAAAAATCTTCAAACACTCCTAATAAATAAAATATTTTGTGGAAATAAGTACAAAAATGTCTATTGTCGATATAAGTTAAATATAAAAAAATTGGTGAATAGTGTCAAGGAAGTAGGAAAGTGTTTGATAGGCCATTGGGCGATGCAATTGGAATAAAACTTTATCGTACAAATCATTCATAATTGAGTTTCAATGGACTTACACAACTTTTATTAATTAGTATAAGGTTTGGTGAGATTTGAGAGAAATTTATTCCCTTTTAAATGTAAGTACTTTTAGATAGATTTTGGTTAATTAAATATAAATATATGTATCAAATAAAGTATATTTAATTTAAGATAATTAGGGTAAGTATTAAAATAGGTAAATGTTAATTTAAAATAATTGAAAATTTGAAAATATTAATTTATAATGAAATCCACATCCCAACCAAACAAATATACTAAAAAGTGAGAAAATCTAAATTGAATAATTAGAAGCATTATTAAAAATCTTCAAACACTCCTAATAAATAAAATATTTTGTGGAAATAAGTACAAAAATGTCTATTGTCGATATAAGTTAAATATAAAAAAATTGGTGAATAGTGTCAAGGAAGTAGGAAAGTGTTTGATAGGCCATTGGGCGGTGCAATTGGAATAAAACTTTATTGTACGAATCATTCATAATTGAGTTTCAATGGACTTACACAACTTTAATTAATTAGTATAAGGTTTGGTGAGATTTGAGAGAAATATATTCCCTTTTAAAAGTAAGTTTATTGGGATGGATTTTGGCTAATTAAATATAAATATATGTATCAAGTAAAGTGTATTTAATTTAATATAATTATGTAAGTATTAAAGTAATTAAATGTTAATTTAGGATATTCAATGTGAATGAAAAGTATATATAACTTATAATTGAAAATGGATTATAATTGTTAATTTGTAAAATTAATTTGTCATAATGTAAAAAATTAATGATTTTGAAGTGTAGATCCTTTTCCAATCTTGTACAAATCTCACATCTTTTAATCAATCTCATGTCACATTTATCTACTTTATAACCTATAGTCCAATCTAGTAGGTTGAATGTTCATATGACTTGATTCACCTCAATTGTTGCTCTCTATTGAATTGTAAGAGTTCATGTTTTCCTTACCAAACCCCTTGAAAGGTCAACTTTATGACCACAAGTATTGGAAAATAACAAGAAAAAAGTGCAAGTGATATAAATGTGAAATTTGATGCAAGTATGGTTATTTTTAATGCTTCAATATATGTGTTCCTAGGTACAAATGCTCTTTGATTTTCTAGGATTTAAAATAATTTTCAAATATGAATTAATATGTTTAAATGAATATCTTTAAATATCAAGACAACAAATAACTTTACAAACATGTATAAAGTTAGTTCTCAACAACTACGAGGAAAATGCAAGGGTTAATAATTTAATTTTTAAATTTTAAATCTAAGGTCATGTATGTGTCATGTGAGTTCCCCAATACATGTGGTAATTTCTTACGGTAGAGGATGTCATATCTTGAAATCAAGAATGAATATATGAAAATAAAAATTAGTAATGGGGAAAATCTATGGAATGAGTGTAGATAGGGTAGAAATATAATTGAATGTATGGAAATGTATGATGGTGATTATAAAATAAATTCAAAAATAAATAAGGATTGGTAAGACTACAAATTTCAACATTACAATTCTTACGATAATTAAATGAAATTAAGTAATATGAAAATTAAAATTTAATTAGAATAATTATTGTGATGTCACATATCACTTGCTTTATATGGTTATCTAGAAGTTTACTTAAATATAAGTTTTCAAAGGGTATTATTAAATATTATTTGTTTCAATGATCAAATATAGTTTTTGACCAATAAAATAAGACAAATATTTACTATTTTTTAAATAGATGAAATATAAAATTGAGATTAATTATATGACATTTAAACCAAATAATATTCAACTAAAACACTCTTTGACCTCATTTTTATAAATAAAACACACTATTTAAATAGGGTAAAAAAAAGTATAGTTACAAACTAAATTTAAGATTTTGATGGATGTAATTTCTTATATCAAATGTAATCATGATATTTCTTAGTGGATTTTAATTTAATCTTCTAAAAGAAATATAATACAAGTGGAAAATCACCCAAAGGTCTCCTCAATTAAATGGAATATGTTGTAGAATACTTATCATATAGGCTCTCTTTGAAAAGGTAGAGCTATAAATTATTCGTTTTACATAAATATATCTCTACATACATTTTTGATATATAAGGTTATGGATTAAAATAATTAATAAAATTTGATGTTTTAATTTTTTAAGTGTAGTGATTTACATGTTAGCAAAAGTGATCCTTTTGATAGTTGGTCAATATCTCTAGTTTACTAAGTATGTTATAAAAGAAAGAGTTTACTAAGTATGGATTAATATCATGGAATGTAAGGGGATTGCCAATCCCATCCCATAAATATCAAGTCAAATAGTTAGTTTTAAACAACCAAATTGATGTCTTAATGTTGCAAGTAGTTAAAGTTATCCAAACTCATCTTGATGCTTTGCTAGCTTTAATGTGGAAAAAGGCTCATTTTTTCCATACCAACCATTTTGAGGGGTATGAAGGAGTTGTTTTGGGTCTCACCCCTTGGTTGGCCAAGTCAATCGTCGCCTTTGGTTCTAATCCAAATAATTTTTTTTTGTGGGTCACCACCTTAGTTTAAGGAAATTTGATAGGTTTTTGTTCAATTTATGCCCCTAACTCCTCATCCAAGATAGCTTCATTATGGGATTGGTTATGTATTAATTTACCCACTGTCGAGTAGGTTCTTGGGGAAGATTTCAACATGGTGGAACACATTGTTGATCGAAGTTGGGATAGCTACCCTTGTTTGCCTCAAATTGAGTTTGAAGCTTGGACTCTTGCTCAAAATTATTTAGGCATTCATGATCCTATAATGGGAAAAAGGGAGTCACATAGACCTCATTGGTTCACTTGGAGTAATTGTCGAGAAGGTTTTTTTTTTTTCTGAAAAATGAGTTGTTTGGACAAATTTTACATTTCAACCAATCTGCCTATCCTCCTCTCTTCTTTAGGTCATCTTGTCCATCTAGACTTGGCTACTACCCTTTTAGATCATCTCCCCATTTTTACTACCCTTTATCTTAATGGAGATGATGCCCTTCACAAAGACTTACCTTTCAAGCTTAACATTTCCCATCTTTAGGACCAAGAATATATTGAAAGTCTTTTAGCTATTTGGAAGGTTGAGCCTAAACCACAAAATGATAGATGGATTTTCTCATGGGAAAGGACCATCACTCACTATACTCTTTTTGTTAGAGAATTTGGAAGGAGAGCAGTGGCTAAACATTGAAGAATGAAGAAATCCCTTAAAGGACAACTAGTTCAAGATAGGAAATGCTTGGACAACAATCTGCACAACATATGTGCTTCCAACAAAAGTTTCTCTTATTGAAAATATCCTTTGAAAATTAGATGCTTATAAGGGAAAAGGTGCTCAATTGAGAGCTCATTTACAATGGTTGAAAGGTGGGGATAAGAGTACCAAGTTTTTCTTCCAATTTCTGCAACAAAAACACAAGAAATAACACATTGTTGTCATCAAATATGATATTCAGGTATATTACAAACCAACCTAGAGAATATCATGAATATATTTTATGAACATTATAAACAACATTGTATTGATGGTTCTAAAAAAGATCCTCTAATTCCCATTCTGGAAGACACCTTAGCTAGATACATTCCTTATAAAATTCAGCAATACTATAGTAAATTTCTTGATCATTATCTTTCCTTGGAAGAGATAGATGATGCCTTGTATAATTTGGCCTTAGAAACTTGAGTCCTAGGTTGGATGGCCTTCCTGTCGAGTTTTATCATGCTCTTTGGCTCCATATTAGAGAAGATTTCTACAAGGTTTATTTAGAGGGCATAGAAACCGAGTCTCTGGGAACTATCATCAACCAAGGCCTTATTAAGCTAATTCCTAAATGGAAACATGAAGACTTGGTGAATGGTTGGTGCCCCATTACATTCTCAACACTTCATATAAGATTATAGCTAAAGCCTTAGCCAAGAGAATCAAACCAATTGCTCAACAAATAGTTAGACCTAAGCATACTAGTTTCCTAGGGGAGGATTTATTTTGGACAACTTAATCCTTTCTTGGGAATCCTTGATATGGACTCATCAAATTTCTCAAGATGCATTGATTCTTAAACTTGATTTTGATAAATCCTATGATCATATACATTGGCCTTTCATACTCAAAATGCTCCAATGGCTTGGATTTGGTCCTATTTTGTGTGTCCATGTCTGAATGTTATTCATGGATGCCAATGCAAGACTAATTATTAATGGAGCCCTATCTCCCCAATCCCCCCTCCAAATATATATTTGTCAAGGTTTCCCTCTTGCCCCCTTTGTTTATGTGCTCACTGTTGATGCCCTCAATTACCTCCTCCAACATGTTCTTTCAAACTCTATTATACATGGAATCCCCCTTCCTAGTAATAATATGGCTCTTAACTCCCATTTTTCTGATGAAGTATGATTTTCATCTAAAATTCGATTGAAGACATCAACAATTTACTAGATATCCTTGGTTTTTTCTGTAGTGTCTCAGGATCCAAGATAGCAATGCACAAAGCTGAATTTTGGATGATGCATCCCAACTGTCACCTGCCATGGATTTCCAAAGAATGGAAGGAGATTAAACATGAAACCATTGCTCGATATCTTGGTATTCCCTTTGGGTTAGGATTTTCCTTGAAGGAAATGTGGAGTTTGTTTTTTAACAATTCAAATCTAAGCTTTTGAACTAGATGAACTGATTTATTTCAATGGATGGGCATATACAAGTGGTCAATAATGTCCTCTTGGCTAGTCATGTTTACACATCCTCTTATTGGCTTCCCTCTAAAGCTTTCTATAACCAACTAACCCAACTAATTCACAACTTTATTTGGTCTAAATGGGGAAACAAGAAGGGTATGCTAGCCACTTCATGGTCTCATTGCATTCTTCCCAAGGAAAAAGATGGGTTGGGAACTATCAGTCCATTTATTCAAGGAATTTTTCTTTCAACTAAGTGGACAAGAAGAGCTTTGGATGACAATGCTCCTTGGAAAAAATTGATTAGGTATCACATGCAAACAAAAACCTTAAGCAAAGCTTGGGGCTCTATCCAATGGACTAACAAGATCCTTCTGGCCCATTACTTTAAGCTCCACGAATCTGCCCCCATCAATAATATATGGAAAGCATGGCAATTGGTCTAACAAAAGTTGTCATGGTCTGACCATTCCTTTAGTCATGGACTCAGTTTTTCATCCTCTTCAATTTTTTAGAACTGTTTGATTCAAGAAAATGATCCACCACTTGCTAAGATTCCAAGGATGAAGCCTAACCATATTTTTAAGAAAGGTGTCCAAGTGTTCAGAGATTTATGAGAACCCACTAGTTTCACATCAAAAACATGGCAATAACTCAGGACCAAATTTAATCTTAATAGCAAAGAAAAGCTTGCAGTTTTGGGAATTTAAAATATGGTTCTTCCTAATCTCATAATCCTCTTATCTACTAGTTGTCATTCCAGTTTTTTCAAATATTGGAGGTGGCCTAATGGACATTGTATTCAAAATTTCCCACTCAAGGTCCTCTATAAGAAGTTGATTCCTTTCTTGTCTCTTTCAAGCTGACTTATCTCTATTTGGAGATGTAACTTCAAAATATCCAAGTGGAATAATCTAAGTATGCAAATATGGAAATCCAAAGTAGACGCACAATCCCAACTCATAGCTTGGAAACTTCTGCATGCCAAACTTCCAATGGGAGCGCACCTAAAATTCCTTAGTCCCCCTCCCCCTATCTATTTTGTGGTAAGTTTGAAACTCTTTAACATTTTTTGGGTCATGCCCCATGCCAAGAAGTTGTTGACTAACCTCTTTGCAACATTACCTACCCTTTTCCACTTCCAATGGTCATGGAAATCAGCGCTTCTTAGATCCTCTAGGTTGCATAATTTGATTTCTAACTCTTGTCGGCTTATCATTATCAAAATGTGTATGGAGGTTATGCTACTAGGTTGCCTTGGCTCATGCCTTCTCTCCCCTGGAGATAGAAAATTTGATTATTTTTTCCAATCTACACACACTATTACTGAGTTTAATTGCTAATCTCAACAAGAAGGGCATCACAAGTGACAATCTCTACCTATAGGAGAAGTGTTTTATGAATCAGTTCCAAAATAAAATATTACATATAGCCCCTCACTTTAATCTAGGAATTCTCTCGTACGCAGGCTCTATAGTGGTTACCTCTAGCTCATGATTACTTGCAGTTATTTTCAAGACTAATTCAAGAACTATGAGGTTTATTATAAGAATCCTTTCAGATAGATTGCCCCCTCTTGCTATTCAATGTTGGGGTTGTGTTCTCTTTGAGGATGACTCAATTCTCTTGTTGGCTTAGCTTGTGATCATCACCTCTATATTCTTCACCAATACAAGAATGCAGATGATAGAGGGTTTTATTCTTGCTCAACACCAAGATTTGTCTCATTATCACTTTACGCTTCTACTCAGTGTTCACGCTTAACTTATTTTGTCTCAAGCTTGTTCTTGGTTTATTCAGAGACCTCATTTGTTACAAATATGTTGACTTTTGATCTACATGTTATGCTAACTTTGCTAGAATCTTTTATTTCATGTAATTTTGACTATGTTAACAACTATGTTATTTGCAGTTGATTATTTTTTCTCATGTTTTGTTGTTGTGGTAGCGTTATGTACAACTGTTATACTTGCTACTATAAGTCTTAATTTGTAAATTTTTTGCTTCTTTCAATAAAAAAAGGTATGATTAATGTATTAAAATGTTTTGATTTATGGTTTCAATATTAGAATGAGTTATGCATTTTAAGTGTTATTTAGATATTTTGTTAGGTTAGAATTATATAAATTATTTTTATAAACTTTTGAGTTAATTATAATGATTATTCAAATTTATTTAAGTATACTGTAATATCTATTTTTGGATTTTAATTTTGGATTATTATGATGGTTTAGATTAATTATTGTAACACAATATTATTTTTGTAATAATTTTATTTTACTTTTCTAATTTGAATGTGATAAAAATATATATGTTAGTTATATTCTATTTACAAATATTTTGTTAAATGTTAAATACAAAAAACTAGATGTATTTAATGAAATTATATTATGTGTTCACTTATTATTTCATTTTGGTATTGATATTGCTTTTTCCAAGAATAGGAGGGATTGGTTATATGAAAGCAATACATGGAAATGGGAGAGAAAAACTTGATATATTATTTATGTCCCTATTGCTATGATGTGTGTAATGTAAATTAAATTAGTGTAAAACTAAATGTTGTTGATTGTTATGAATTAATGATTTTGATTAATTTTAAGTTTTACTCATGTATATACTTACCCATATGTAGAGTTAATAATGTGTTTCAAACTACCACATGAGAGAATTATATAGATATTTTCTTAGTAGTAAATGTTGTCACATCATCTCTTTGTAATTATGATTGAATTATTATAAATTCTATATCATTGAAGTTTTTTTGGGGGAAAATTGCCACCAGTGAGGGTGGCAAGCATTCATTACTTTGTAAGAAACCAAGATTACATAGGTAGTATAGTTACTGCTATTACATAGAAATTACAAAACCAAGCTACAAAAGAAACAACTAGAACATTCAAAATGGTAATGCAAACGCTTCAATTAGAGCAATCACCCCCGCACCAAGCTCTGATTTTCTCCTTATCTGGAAATCATGCAGTGCACCTTTATTTTCGATGAAAAAGTTTAGGAATAACTGCATATTCTTCACCTCAATGGAATTTTTTTACAGCAGCCGCCACTTCCTTTCTGTTATGAACCTTTTTAGCTTCAACAATGTCGCAAACAATCCCCGACTTTGGCCATTTTAAAGCTGTTACTGTCTTGAGGGAAGCATCACTGTGAATGTCCATCACATGATAGCAAGTAACGAATTTGGCCACACACTTCCTACGAACAGAGCAAAGCACATTTGATATAACGTACCCCACATGAAGCTATCATGGATATGATTGCCTTTGAGCCTATGCTCCCCTACCACTTGTTTCATTTCCTTAATGGCCTTCTCCGACTCCATTTTGAACAATTTCCAATTTGTGCCTCATACGTTTCCAGGGTAGCCTCCACCATCTGCCCTCATCCAACAGAAAGCCTATAGCATCTAAAAAGAACGAGGACCTCCATACTTACTATACTTTTTTTTTTTGCTATGATTTATATAGACACCCCCGCCTATAGGCTTTTTATAGACATTTTTGGAGCTGCACGGGTCACGAGCTTCTAGAGCCATAAGGGAAAACATCATGGTCTATCTCTTTAGGAGGCCTTTGAGACAAGCCTCCCTACGGTGTACCAAACCAAGGAAAAGGTACCGATGTCCTTAGACTAACAACAATCTGCCAGCTTCGTCCTTCTTGCAAGCCTAAATCGCCATAATATTTTCCTTCTTCCATTGGCCTGCTATAATGAGGAACGGAATAGACACGGGTTCAAAAACTTACTAGGCAACCTCATTACTAGTTGAAACATTTTATCGGCCCTTGCAACAAAGTACCCCCACTGTGAAGTGAGATTCTTTTCAATTATGGGCAAGATCTGTTTTGATTACTTTTTCCAGATCTGACCATCTACTCAAATCCTTCGTAATGATCCTCTCCATAGGTTGATCAATAGAAAACTTTGAGAGATAGTCCACAGCCATATTTGCCTCTCTATAGATATGCTCCAATTTGTAACCATTTATTCTGTTAAAGGCCAGGTTGATAGTTTTCGACCACATTTTAAGTTTCCTACTTGGAACTTGTTTGGACCCCACCACCCTTATGACAGCCTAGGAATTTCCTTCTATATCCAAATTATTCCAGCTCTTTGACACACAGAATTTTACGCCTTCATGGAGCACGATGCACTCCACTTCATTATTTGTCCCCCTAGGTAGTTTGACTGATGTCATAGCTAAAATTTGGCCATTTTCATTTCTTACTTTCTTACTATGAACCCTGCTCTAGAGGGCTCTAGGTTCCCCTTCAAAGCCCCATAAAAACTCATTTTTAGCCTTCCTCTTGGGGGTAGGACCCACTTCGAATTAGCTCTAGATGCCTTGTTCTTGCATAGGAGTCGACTAGGAGGATGAATCTGCTTCCACTTCTTTACCATTTTACTATCCCAGGCCGAGAAAAACTTATTAAATTTTCTTTTTTAATCTCCCATTTAGACATTCACTAATCCCTGATTCAATCTTGAAAAGTTTTCCTTCCAAATTTGTTGATTTATCCTTAAATATTATTGCATTTCACTCTTTCCACAATCGCCAAACAATCAATGTTGGGATTTCACACCAGAGCCCCCTAGGGCTGCTCCTTTGTAGATATTACCTGCCATGATTCAAAGAGCACCCTGAGGTTGTTTGGTAGTGGACCATTCAATTCCACCTTAGCTCAGACATGTTGCCAGCATGCTTGCACCATTTCATATTGTAGAAGCAGGTGTTGTGCATCCTTTGAGTTTTGTTTACAGAGGACAAACCAATGCAACCCATAGATGTTGAATTTGTTTAACCTATCACCCATTAAGATTCACTCATGCAAGGCCATCAACGCAAAGGCTCTTTCTTTCAAGAGGACATTTTTCCCCCAACAAAACCACTTAAGCCATGTTGCCACCTCCAGTTCATTTTTTAAAGGCTTGTAGCTCGTGCGAACCGAATAGCCACCTATTTTAGAGACACACCAAAGTATTGTGTTAGGAGAATATGAAATGAAAATCCACCTCTTTGAAAGCTCATTCAAAAATATCATTCTTGTTTGATCCTATAGAGAATCAAAGATTTTCCAAGACCACTCCCAATGCCCGTTTGTATACCACACATTCATGTACTTTCTTAGGAGAGCACCATACTCTTCCTTTGCTGGTCCAATCACTTTTGCTAATTTTGGGAGTTTGCTTAAGGTGGGGTAAGCATTGCAAGACTCATCCTAGAAAGTTTCTTTCCTCTCATTTCCAATGCGCTAGGAAAGGTAATCACATATCACATCTCTAGAACTAAGTATGAAGTTCCAAATGGTTGATCCCCTTTGGGGGTTAGCCACAGTGGGGATCCTCTCTAGTTCTTGAGAATCAAGGTATTTTGATATGAGAATTTTACTTCATAATGCATCAGGATTTTTAAACAGTTGCCATGTAAGTTTTGCACCCATTGCCTAGTTTTGTAACTTCATGTCCTTCACACCTGCACCACCATGATCTTTGGAATTTACCACCATTTCCCAAGCTAGTAGAGGGATGTGTTTCTTGTCTTGCATGCCATCCCACAACAATTTGTGTTGTATCCCTATCAATCTTCTTATAGTTTTACTCAATACTTCTAGGCATGAGAACATGTATATGGGAATAGCCAAAAGCATTGATTTTACCATTGTGAGATGGATTGCTAATGTCAACTAGTGCCCCTTCCAGTTTTTTGTTCTCACATTGTATTTGTTGACTGTATCTTCCCAGTGGCTATAATTTAGTTGCATTCTATATCATGAAGTTGTAAGCATATAATAAGGTTGTTGATATTACTTCTATGTAGCAATACAACTATTGTTTAAATCAAAGGTCATAAGATCTATAGAATTTATCATGGATGACTGAGAGTGTGGAGTTACGAACCTTGTGATTTTAAATGGAATCAAAATATGAAGGAAATTTAAATTAAAAGGATTTAAAACAATATAGTAAGTAGTAAAGACATGATAGATACATGTAGAGGTTCTTACTAATAATATGAAGATAAAGCATAAATAAATAAGATATTAATCTCTCGTCACTTATAGTAGGAAAGAGAGGATGTGAAGTGATAATTTTGGAATTGTTGCATATGGTTGTAAAATGCTTCATATTTCAAATGGATAAAAAGGTGAGCTGGTTATAAATGGTAGTTATTGTGAATCAACTGTCAATTCTAGTTTTTGGGATTGTGCTATACTTTTAAAGGTTTAGAATTAAGAATATTTGAATCAGGAGCATCCAGTGGTGTAGGGAAATCTTGCATCACCCAAAAAAAAATTCTTTATTTTCTTTAGTTGTTTTCAGTCCCATGATGGCACTTAAGGGGTATAAGACTGTTAGGCATCAAAAATAGTGAAAAATGGACACTGACTATTTTTATTAAGTTGGCCTAAACAGACTCTTATGGATGAGAAAATTTACTCCAAAGAGTAGAGCTGAAAAAAATTTCTGGTCGTGAAAGAATCACCTCAATACCCTACACGGTTTGGGAGAAATCAAAGTTTTTGTCTCGGGAAATTTCTCCAATGCAACTTCAAATTCAGATATAAAACTTTAGAGGTCTTGAAACAACTCAAAAAGTGGCCAAACCAACCTATGGTGATTCACATGTTGTAGATCTTGTTGAGAGCTTTCCAATGATATGCAATAATAGGAAATCAGACGTTTGGATCAAAAGTTATGGCCCCGTGAAGTTGGCCCTCTAAAAAGTGAATTTCATAAAAATTTCTTCCTAGGCCAGAAATCAAACGGTGGGACTTTTGGCGCCGAAACAAAAGGAGGAAATTTGAACTTTCTAGAACATTCTAGGGTAGTTATTGGGGAAAATAAAAAGGGTTAAGTGGGGGTTGTAGAAGGTGGCCCTAATAGTGTAGATTGTGGCTTCGAATATTAAATTTTCTTTTCAGAGTTGATTTTGTTATAATAAATCAAGCCCATGAGGCTGTAGCATGTAAGCTTTGAATCTGTAATTACATTTTCTAAAAATAATTGAAAGTGAATCATTTTTATGTCTCACATCTTTTGTATTGGTATCTGTTGTGATTTATGTGGGTTCTAGGTGTTGGGTCCCTCATCAATATTAAGTGGAGAGAATAATTATTTTTGGTAATGCTAACATGGTATTTAGATTGGCATGATGATCAAAAGGAAGAAGAATGATGTACTAGGAAAGGTGAATGATTTTATTTATTTATTTATTATCATTCTTGGCTTGTTTTACAAGAGACATAGTGGTGGGTTCTAAAATGGAGTCTTAGATGAATAAAATGAAAAAATAAATAAAAATAATTTTAATTTTATTAGCTCATGTTCTTAACTAAATGTTAAGGTTTTTTTTTATTATTATTATTTAAGAACATGATATATCAACCAAGTAATTTATTTATATTTAAATTTTTGGTATGATATAAATAATGGTGATTTTTTATATCATTGTTGTCATGTGAAGAAATCTCATGGAAAATTTGTTTATGGTTATGTTCTTAGTTAATTTTTTTTACCAATGTATGAATGATTTTTTTAAAATGAAGACAACAAAAATTAATTAAATTACCATGAATAAATAATACAAAATAGCCAAAGACTAGCCTGGGCCATGAAAGAAATGTAACCAAGCATTAGAAATCTCTACCATAGGGAGAGCCAAAATTTTGTACACCCAAATGTTGCAACCAATTATCCATCCTTCTCCTTAGAAACCAACCTATTTAATATTTGGGAATGATCCTAAGATAAATGCTACCACTCTTCTACTCTCCAATCCCCCATATGCTTAGAAGCCCATTTATCCAAACAGATAGCAACATTATTCCACTCTCATAGAATATGGATGAAGGAAAAAATATAAAGATGTACTCAAGAAAAGAATTAGTTAAACCACCACTGCCAACTACCATTTAACCCCTTCCAATATCTACTCTTTCAACATATTAACTAGAATTTGTGAATTTGATTCACAAATAATATTACACCACCAAAGAGCACAAGATTTTTCAAGAGCTATGAAGATAGAAATACCTTCCATTAGGTTGTTAGAGTGTTGAACCTTATAAATGGAGAAGAGAAAAAACATAGTCCAAGTTTTCTTCCTCCCAACCCCTCCAATTCTAGAATTCCCAGTATTTTCCTAGAAGAGCCATCTATATTGGATCTTTAAAACACCAGAAGGGGGTGGATTCCATCACCCATATCTCTAGGTTTTATTTTTGGAAATATAACCTCCTCTCCTCAAAGAGTGACCCATACCACTACTAGATAAACCCAACCCTTTCATCACCTATTCCTCACCATTTTCCAAAGGGGGTAGAAATCTTGCATTTAGCACTCACTATATCTTGAATCAATGCCAATAATTTTTTTGATAATTTTTTAACCACTTGATTTTGTCCAGTTGTGCAGTTTTGCACACACGTCCCACTTAGAGTAGGGACCCTCTTTTGATGATGTCTTTGGACCTTTGGTTTTATTGGATTTGTCTTTTGAGGTCTTGATATGTCGATCTTTCTGGCTCTGGTTTTTCCTTGAGGCTTGAATTGGTTAAAGTTGGGTTTCGGTGAAAATCCAGGTTTTGACCTAAATCCAGGATTTTCCAGCTCCGACGGATTTTCCCCGGGCTCTGGTTCATTGTCCGTTTATTGCTGAATTTTCCGAATCTGGGTTTCTGCTTGATTCCAGGATTTTCCGGTTATGGCGGATTTTCCCGGACTGTGTCAAAATCCTGAACTTTGTTAAAATCCCGGTTTCTGCTATATCCGCGGAATTCGTGTTCATCCAGATTTTCCGCGTGTTTTGGTTTTTTCCAAAATTTTGTCCTGGGCTCGGGTTTCCAGATTTTTCTGACATGTCTTGTCGCTCATTAATGCTCGAAGTACCTTTGTTCAGACATGATTATGGATGGATTTAAGACCTTTTGGGCATCATTTTGATTTCATTCTTCACTTGCTTTCTGCTTTGGCATTTGAGAGTCTCCATTTGAGGTCCTGATTGCTGAGTTCGAGCTGCTTGCGTGAGGATTGGTTGAGTGCTGATCAAGGTTTTCGTTGCTAGGGCACACTCGTTTTGCAGTCGCCTCCTCGAGTTCAAGTTTCATCTGCACTAACCCATGGTAAGTCATCGCTGACCCCTTCCTTTGTTTGCATCACGATTGAATCTTTCTAAGTCGATTGGTGGCTGTCCTAGGTCGGCCTTTGCTTGGTTATGATTTCGTATTTATTGAACTAGGGTTGGATTTAGCTCCTTACCAAAACTCTATCACCCGCACCATGCGTGCTAGTGTTTATCGATTAAAGGGCGGGTGTGTCAGTATGCATGATGTTATTGGTCAGTTTTTACCCTCCAAGTGCGTAATTTGTTATATCAGGCGAGGTTAGGGTTTTCAGTGCTCTGCTCAGATTTTGTTTGGCTTAATGAGTTTGTTACGATTTGCATATCCTGCACCCAGATTAAAATAGTCCCTACCTTGGGAAACCCCGGAGTGCTTTAGATTGATCTTCATGGACAGTGTTTCAAACCCTGAGCTTACCCTGGTTTTCATGGCGAAGAGTTTAGTCGTCAAAATTAGGGCATCGTTGTTTCGCTATGAAGATTAGTCATTTGAAGGCTTTGAAATTTGAATTCGTGTACATTTGAGGTCTTGCTTATTGGCGTCAATTTTGAGACCATTATAATCCAAGTAGAGAAGCTTGCATGATCATTTGATTAGTGGTTCGCGTGTTATCAGTCATCGGGTTTCCGAGGTGTCCGCGAAATTTCTGCGCACACGGATTTTTCCGGTTTCGGCCAATTCCGCGGGGTATAGCAAATTCTGGAGTCTCAAACTGTCTACGAAAATCTGTCATGTTCGGACTTTTTCGGTTTTCCTGCCTGGTTTCATTTCTTTCGATTTTCGAGGCTAGGGCTAATAGGGTAAAGTGCTAAATGATGATTTCTTGTTGCTAATAGATGAATTTCATGATAGTCTTATAATCTCTTGTTCGTACTAACGATCTATTTGGCGCATGGTGTCTTGGCAGCAGGAATCCGTCTGGGTCGGATTTCTCCGAAATTCTGCCCCAACTGGATTTTCCCGGTTTACCTCGTTTTCCCGGATTGCTTTATTTTTCTGGATTTTCAAGGATGGATGATTTGTGATGGATCTTTATTGTTTCATGTGATTTTATGCTAACCCTTTGATTGGAATATGTGTGATAATTGGATGCTTATGACCCTCTTTTGTGAATGCAGGCTGAATCAAGTAAGGCTGCTACAGGAAAATCCAAAGGTGATACGGAGGGATCTTCCATCACAGAGGCAGAAAGATTAAGACTAGATACCGAGAGTCGACTGCCTGATAGCAAGGTATCCTCTGTGTGGTCTGAGGTTTCAGACACCAATGTTGGAGCATGGAGATAAGAGGAGTTCAAAGAGAGAACAGCTCAGAAGGATCTGTCGGTCCTAAGACAAGGAATGATGAAGTTCAGACTAGTCCATGTGGCAGGGTTCCCTCCTGCAATCCAGTGCTATGAGTTAATACTTGAGTGTGCCCGGCAATATGACTTCGACACACAAAGGGTTGTGAGTACCGAGGGAAGAGTCTTGGCAAATTTCAATCCTGTTTCCATTGCTCAAGCCTTTGACATGCCAAATTTTCCTTCTGTGTGTGCCCTGAACATGGACTTGGCCAAAACATATTATGAGAATGAGCCAACCAAAGCTTAGCAGATGATTAATTCTTGGTTAGAAAAGCCAAAGTCACACTACTCCAAACTTCCCAAGCAATTGCACAGGATTAAATTCAGATCAAATATTTATGATGCGATCAAATTTTTGAGCAGAGTAGCAGGATTGAAGAGTGCCGGTGTGTTAGAAAACTGGATGGTCCATGTGATTAACAAGATTGAGCAGGGTACTAATTACTATTGGGCAGGACTTATTAGTGTTGTGATTGATAAGCAATTAAGGGACATCCTAGAAACAAAGAAGTTCACCATGTCTTCCTATGTGGTGTATGTGTTAGCTAGATTCTACCCGTACAGGGGTCTGAGTCCACAGGGAACATTTGGACAGGATATAGTCTATGAGATATATCCAGAATTACACCTAGGACA
>VDFB02275956.1:0-36120 GCA_007258455.2 Sequoia sempervirens | reverse complement strand
TCCTATGAAATGAATAAGTTATGAACACTGGGGGCACCTGAGCCAGGAAAAGATAAAGGTTTGCCAAGATACAAGGGCTGGGGGGTTCAAATAGATATATGGTGTTTGAGGGGCAGGCCGGCTACTAGTGGATCCATACAGGCAGGAGCCTGTTCCTGCATATGGAAATACTTGGAGAAAATTGCCCAAAGTAAATTTGAAAATGTTAGAAGAAAATACATATGTTAGTAGACTGTGACCATATCAATCAAATTAATCAGGTGCGTTAGGTGCTTGAAGAGGGCTAAATAAGTTTGTATGCCATTTTGTTCCAAAGTTTGAGGTGATGGAAACACAGAGATATCATAATCATTTAGGAGAAGTAATGAATGTCAATATCTGATTCAAGTGATGGCATTCAACAAACTTTGGTTAAAGATTTCTTCATCAGTCATTTATGTAAGAACTTTTGAAAAAGCAAAATAATTTTAAGCAGGATGAGTATATGATGACTATTGAATTACCTTTGGAAGAAATGGAGAAGTCTGAAAAAGACAAGAAGGCATGCCCACGCTACAGATGTCAATTTAGAAGATACCGTGTTGATCAATAAAGGCAAGAATGTTGTCTAGGTTGATACTGTGAAATAATAATGCTGCCTCTGCCAGTATCATGTAAACCATTCAACATAGACTTTAACATAACAGTTTTTTCTGTTTATGTTAATAAATTTTTTGCTTTTTTGAGCCAAGATAATCAAATTGATCTTAATGGAAAGAAATCTATTAAACATCAATATATAGTTGTAAAGTGCAGCTGCTTTCTGTGAAACCTCAGTGGTTATTAAGAATCCAAATTTAAGTGATGGTATTCTTGAACCATGCTTTTTCATGAAATTATTGTGTTTTGGTTTGATTCATTTACTAAAGAAGATCATGCTTCATCTTGGGTAATTTCAAATACTGCTTTATAAATTTGTGGGGTTTCTGTTTAACTTTACTTGTTTTTGGTTTTCTCAGTTCGGAAGTTTTTCTGCGGCACACAATTACTCCAGAGTGGAAACAACGGTTGCCTGATTTTGTGAAGCGCCTAGAGGAAGGTCTATTCAAGGAGGCTGCGTCACAGGTGTTTATATATATAAATTAGTTGTAATCCATTTTTCAAATCCTTTGCCTAAAGGTTTGCTTAGAATTCAAATTGGGATTTTGAGTTTTCCAATCCTGTAGCAAGTCATTTTATTGTTCTGTGAATGTTTGTTTTTGTAGTGAAAATAAGGTTGATTGCCAGATCATTTCGATTTGTACCCATAATTGGTAGTTCAAATTTTCTTATTTTTAAAAGCAGTTTTTTGTTATTTGAACAAAAATCTCTGAAGTTGTTGAGCTGAAGTTTGTTACACATTGCTTGAATTATCTACTTGAGTTGAGAGGAATCTTTTCCTTTTCCATGTCAGGAAGAATACATGGACTTGAGTACCTTAGAACGGCGCTTGCAGATTATGGTGAAGCGGTTTCAACCACCAAACAATCGTAACCAGAATCGTAGTCTTCACAATCCTTCATCTGTGGGAACAATGATACCAACTCCAGGGTTACAACAAAATGGAAATGTAAGCTCAATGATTCCTACACCTGGTAATGATATTTCCACGGCTAATGGTCCTGGAACTGGTAATGTGGTGCCCAACACCATGGGAAACATGCTTCCAAATAGCAATGATGGTACTACTATAATGCATGGTAACTCATTATTGGCAGGTGATGGCTGCACAAGTAAAATGGTGCCAACTCCTGGCCTTACTGGCAACATCTTTTCACACAGTGGTGACAATATCTCTTCCCTGCCAGGACAGTTGAACAATACATTTCATTCCCAGCAAGGAATAAGTAACGTAACTGCAGGCATGGTAAACCACATGATGCCTACAATGAGCATGCCAAGAGTTGGAAGCCAGATGATTCCAACTCCCGGATTAAGTACACCACAATCTGTACCGATTAATTGTTCATCTTCTGGTGGATTAGGTCACTCTAATGTTGACCCTCTGACAGCTGCTCAACAGCAACAACAATATAGTGGAGGGCAAAACAGTCGAATGTATCATAACATGAATGGTCAAGTAGGTGGTACAATGGCAATTAACATGCAGTCAAAAAATTCATCTTACGGGCTGTTAAATGGAAGTATGAGTAATGGGATGCAGCTGATGAGTGGCAATCAACATTTGATGAATGGCACTAATTCACTTTCTAATACTGGAAGCTTTGTGAATGCTCCTAGATTCGGCCTTCAAATGTCTTTGCAACCGCATATAAATCAGCAACGGCAGCGACTAATGCAACGTGAGTTTGTCTCTTTAGCAATCTAATGGTTTTTCTGCTTCTTGTTTGTATAATATTTTCCAGACTTACAAAACTAAGCTATTGTGAGTATTTTTTTCTTGATTCTGAATTTTAAGAGTTGTTATAATTGTGGTTTACCAGCAGCGCTGTCTCATGCAATTTCTCCCCTGGCAAGTGATAGCTATGCGATGAATGCAGCTGATCTGGCTGGTCCTGGAACATCAGGTGGACTTGCAGCTGGAACAAACTTGAATTCAAACTCTTTAGCGTTAAATTCAAAAATGATCCCTGTCCCTGTTTTATCATCTCAGCAACCAAACCTGCATGTTCAGCAGCAGGTTCAACAGAATAAGTCCCAGTCTCTGGATAATTCACAGCAAATTAGTTTTCAATCTCCAAGAGGTCCAGTATTTCAGCAATATCAGCAGCAGCTGCAACAACCATACCAGCAGAATGTGCAACATCAATTTCAGCACTATCAACAGCAACATCATCAAAATGAACAAAATCAAAATCAACAGCATTCTTTTCTTAAAAATGAAGAGGTACAGTCTATACAGCCAATTCCTAAGTTGTCTGGGCAAAAACATTCTGGTATTGGTGTGCAGCCCCAAGGTGAAGCATTGCAGCATTTTATCCCACAAGCCACAAATGAAAATTTTCAGCCACAAGTCACAGGTCCACAGGCTCAGCAATCTCAGTCAAGAGGACTGCATATGCACCAAGATCCTTCTAATCTTCGGCTTTTGTGTCCGCCACTCTCACAGAACCAACACCAGCAGCAGGCATCATCACCTCAGGAACAACAACAAGCCCAGTCACAGAATGATTCAAATAGTTTTCCTACAGAGCTTCAGACAGAGGCTGTCTTGCAAAGCCTGCAAGAGTCACAGTCCCAGGAGAAACTTCACCTTGCAGATCAGGTTCCATGTTCTAAAGAGCAGGGTCCATCTTTAGCAGAGCAGCAACATCTGCCCCAAGAAGTCGACCAAAGTATAAGTAATCATGATGAATCTGAAAACAATCAGCAGCCACAACAATCTTCTGTGACTGGAACTATTTCAGCTATTTCAAATCAAAGTAGAGTTGAAACACCATCTGGAACTATGGCGCTGCCTGGGCAACCCAATAATATTGCTGTGGCACGCCAACAGCAATATATCAAGCAACAACGCTGGTTGCTTTTTTTGCGTCATGCTAGTAAATGTTCAGCTGCTGAAGGACAATGCCAAACATCACATTGTTCGACGGCACAGAAGTTATGGGCACATATGACGAAGTGCCATGAGTCTAAATGTTCCTATTCTCGATGTCAACCATCAAGAACTCTTCTACGGCATCATCAACATTGTCGTGATATAAAGTGTCCCGTTTGTGGTCCTGTTCGTCAAATCATAATGCAACGTTTAGGACATGGGCAAGGGCAATCGTCAAGTCAGGGGGAGATGGGTTCTGCAAATGGCGTAAAAAAGTTTGGGAGTTCTAATAATACAGGTGAGACTAATGCAACTTTGGCATCAAAGTCTTGGAATGCTGTGCAAGATGCAGTGCAAATTCAGCAGCCTCCACTTAAGAGAGCAAAGACTGAACCTTCCTCACCAAATTGTGGATTGCCACAAGTTGAAACCTCACAAGTATCTACTCCAAGTTTAAGCAAGAAGCAAGTGGCCTCCCAAGTGCAGCCTCAAATTTTCCAGCAAACTGGGCAGTGTGCAGCTCTAACAAAATCTGAGACCCTCAAAGTTGCAAAAGCAGAGCCTGTATCTGAAAAAATGGAACTAGATGTGAATTTCAACTCATTCATTTCCCAGAAATCTGCAGAATTAAAGAATGATGCAACGGTTGAACATGGGCAAGCATCATGGCAAGCAATAAAACCTGATCCTTCTGCCACATCTATGAGTAATGCTCCTGTGCAGGTTAAGCAAGAACTTGTATCAGCAAAGAAAGAAGTTGGGCTGTTGAAGCCTGAATCTGGACAAGCAAACCAAGAAGTTGCCACAGCAGTACTCCTTTCTGATAATTCAGCTGCATCAAAGTTAGGAAAACCAAAAATGAAAGGTGTTTCACTTACTGAATTGTTCACACCAGAGCAGATTAGGGAGCATATCGTTGGGCTACGCCAATGGGTTGGTCAGGTCAGTCTTTACTTGTGAATGTTGTTGGTGCACTACAGTTTTGTGTTTTATAATTAAACAAAAAAAGGTACAGAAATGCAATGAATACGTTGTGTAGAACTAGAGATCCGGGAAAGACTTAGCAAGAAGAAAACTAAAATTTATTTTTCATTCATGGGTGGTTGTTATTGGGTTAAACCGTTAAAGCTTCAGATCTTTGCCACTATATAAGGGCATATTATGTTTGCTAACTGAACACCATATTGATTTCTTCCATGTTAGAGCAAAGCAAAGGCTGAGAAAAACCAGGCAATGGAAAATCAAATGAGTGAGAATTCATGTCAGTTGTGTGCAGTGGAAAGGCTTACATTTGAGCCTCCACCTATTTACTGCACGCCTTGTGGAGCCCGTATTAAACGGAATGCAGCATTTTACACCATGGGCAGTGGTGATACAAGGCATTACTTTTGCATACCATGTTATAATGAGGTCCGAGGAGATACTGTTGAGGTAGATGGAGTAACTCTTCTTAAGTCAAGGCTAGAGAAGAAGAAGAACGACGAAGAAGTTGAAGAGGCGGTAAGCATATGAATGCCTGTAGTAGAAAGTATAAAATTGCAGTTTGCATTGGTTATGGTTCCATATACTGACTGTTTGTTGGTTCCATTTTGCAGTGGGTGCAGTGTGATAAATGTGAGGGGTGGCAACATCAAATATGCGCTCTTTTCAATGGTAGAAGGAATGAAGGTGGGCAAGCTGAGTATACTTGTCCAAATTGTTATGTCGTTGAGGTGGAAAGAGGTGAGCGGAAGCCCTTGCCTCAAAGTGCTGTCCTCGGTGCAAAAGATTTACCAAGGACGCTATTGAGTGACCACATTGAGCAAAGGCTATTTCAGCGACTTAAGCAGGAGAGGCAAGAGAGAGCAAGAGCACTTGGAAAGAGCTTTGAAGAGGTAAATACATGCTTTTTGATCAATGCTGGAGATTGAATTGAAATCATTTTGTCTTTGATTTTTAAAAGGAAAGTGCATGTATTGGTTTTCATTTACAAAATAACCAAGAAGAAGCAGTAGTTCTATTCTTCGTTTCAACAAGAATTTATGTTTTGGATTTTGGTGATGATTAATTTAAAAACATTCTGAGACCTTGCAAGCAAATATATTGTATTATATGGATGGGAGTGAATCTATTAATCTTGCAATATGTTATAATTGTGATAGCTTCAGTTATTGATGATACATGGCAATGCCATTATATTTTTTAATTTGTAAGTCGCATTGGTCGAAAGAGGTTTAACATCTACTTGTAGTGCTTTGCCAACCTGAAAAGATGAAGGTGAATAAAGAACAGTGATAGCTTCAGTTATATTGTGATAGCTTAAGTTATTGATGATACGTGGCAATGCCATTATATTTTTTAATTGTAAGTCGCATTGGTCGAAAGAGGTTTAACATCTACTTGTAGTGCTTTGCCAACCCGAAAGGATGAAGGTGAAATAAAGAACAATGATACATAAAAATGCCGGCACAGAAAAGACTTTTTATAAAAGACCAATGTAAATGGTACAGTTTTTTAATCTTGTATAAAAGAATGTTATATGAGAAGAAAATGTTGTAATTCTGGAATTTTTAAATCTTGTAGAAAAAAAGACATTTGAGAAAAAGTGACAAAACCAATTGTAATGCAAGTCTGAAGATCTTAAAATATTGTAGAAGAATGCTAAGCACTGTTCACAGTGAATTCATTACCCTACTAGCATTAAGTTCTCTCAAGTGGAGTTTGAATCTGCAGAAGAATCTGATTTTTTTGAAGATGGTGAATCTTTGAATGGACAAAAGTTTCATTTCAAGTTGTAATTAACTCTTCATATATATGTATATTGCTATGTATGCACAGACACCACATGTGCATGCACATGCACATAAGTGTACATATGCAATAGAGCCCTTTCATACTTGTGTGTGCATGAGCATGTCTGTGTGTGTGGGGGTCATGTGCATATGCATGTGTGGTTGTGTGAATCCATAAAAGGAGATTTTTCAGGCACCGGCTTAGCAAGCATGCCAATTTGGCATAAGAGACCCTTTTTGGGGAAACAAAGGGGCATTTTCACTTTGCATAATGTGTGTGTGGGGGTCATGTGCATATGCATGTGTGGTTGTGTGAATCCATAAAAGGAGATTTTTCAGGCACCGGCTTAGCAAGCATGCCAATTTGGCATAAGAGACCCTTTTTGGGGAAACAAAGGGGCATTTTCACTTTGCATAATGTGTGTGTGTGTGTGTACGTGCGTATATGTATATATGTATGAATGTATTGTTCAATTTTCTTACCTCTTAGGTTTTGTTCTCATGATTATAGGATTTTGTAATCCTACTGAAGAAGCATAGTTTTTCTAATTTTATTTTAGAATTGAAAAATTACTTATGTTTCATAGGTGTAAACGTTTATGTTTCAGAATTTTTAGATCTGCCCTTTAGATTCTGTAGTTTAATTTTGGAACATATATGGCTGAAAGTTTTTGTTTAAAAGATTTGTATTTGTCTTTGATTGACAGGTTCCTGGGGCAGACTCTCTTGTTGTGAGAGTTGTCTCATCCGTCGACAAGAAATTGGAAGTGAAGCAGCGCTTCCTGGAGATTTTTCAAGAGGAAGATTATCCGATTGAATTTCCTTACAAGTCAAAGGTTAAATTGTGTTCTGTTTGTGCACACAGTTTTTCTTGTTTTGTTGTATAGAAATCTTAACTAATAACTATCATGAAACAAATGCAAGAGTTTAGTTGTCTTCCAGTAGTAAGCTTTCTAATGGTTATATCTTGCTTGTACTTTCAGGTGGTATTGTTGTTTCAGAAAATTGAAGGAGTGGAGGTTTGCCTTTTTGGAATGTATGTTCAGGAGTTTGGATCAGAGTGTTCTCATCCAAATCAGCGACGTGTTTACCTTTCTTATTTGGATTCTGTCAAGTACTTCAGACCTGAAGTGAAAACTGCTACTGGAGAGGCCCTTCGCACCTTTGTTTACCACGAAATCTTGGTAATATGGTGTTCAGTGAAGAGAATATGAAATAGATTGTTTTGTCTTTGTCTTGGTCTCCCCTTTATTGTCATGAAATAATTTTCAAATAAATGGTGCTAGCTGGAAAGAGATTACCAAGTCAAGCTAGGGGCTATATAGGGGAAAAATATCTAATTCATCTCTTTGTGCTCTTTCCTTACCACACGATTTTTTATTCTTACATCTGGGCTTACATACCATATTTTGTTAACAGATTGCATATCTGGACTACTGCAAGAAACGAGGATTGACTAGTTGTTATATATGGGCCTGTCCTCCCTTGAAGGGAGAAGATTACATTCTTTATTGCCACCCTGAGATACAGAAGACACCAAAGTCTGATAAGCTCCGAGAATGGTACGTAGTTCATTCTTGTCTTCAGGCTAAAGGGAAAATTCAGCAATAGAGTTAAAGTGAATTGGTTTCTGGAAGAGAGTTTAACTGTGATAATTTTACTGTGGCAGGTATCTTACAATGTTGCGTAAAGCCATGAAAGAAGAGATTGTTGTGGAACTTACTAATCTATATGATCACTTTTTTGTGTCTGCTGGTGAGTGCAAGTCTAAGGTCACAGCTGCTCGCTTGCCATACTTTGATGGGGACTATTGGCCAGGTGCTGCAGAGGATATGATAATGCAACTTCAGCAAGCAGAAGAAAATGGTCGGAAACATCAAAAGAAAGGAAAGACAAAAAAAACTGCCACCAAAAGAGCATCCAAAGCTGCCGCTTTAGCTGAGCTTGCAAACAATGCCTCAAAGGATGCTTTATTGATGCAGAAAGTAGATTTCTTCCCCTTTTTCTTTGTGTTCTAATCATTTCCAGAATAGTCATATACTTTTCCATTTTTTAAATATTTTTTAACTCTAATTCTGTAGCCATCCTGTCTTCTCTTCACTAGTTACTTTACATTGCTCTCTGCAGCTTGGGGAATCCATTTTTCCGATGAAAGAAGACTTCATCATGGTTCACATGCAATATGCATGCTCTCATTGTTGTCACTTCATTGTCTCTGGCAAACGCTGGTTTTGCAAGCAGTGCAAAAATTTTAATCTTTGTGATAAGTAAGTTAATAATTTCATTATTGTACTGCATGGTATTGTTTCTCAATTTTAAATATTAAGAATTGCACATACATGCCAGTAAAACTAATTCATGGTTTCAATGCATAATATATAGACAACGTTAAGTATAGAATTTCATAATCATCAAATTTATATTTGAATTGATACTGGACGATTTGCAAGCTTGGTGAGAACTCGCAAGTTTTGCTTACTGTCGAATAACTTTCCAGATACATGCACACCAAATCCTGCTTGGCAAGACTCACCTGAAACTTCAGACTTTTCTCTGCAGACTTAATCACTGAATTTTGTTTGGGCAGACCCTTGATAAGACTCTGGTTTTTGTTGTTCTTTTTGCCATTTTCATCTTCAGCTATTAGGATCTCCATGGTGTAAATTGATTGTTGAGTGATTGAAAGGATTCAACAATGATTGGATGAAAACTTAATAGTGACAAAATTATGAAAAGCGGCACATGCCATGAAGGACCTGGTAGCCTTAACTCACCGGGGCTGCTGCCCCTGGACCTCCACTCTAGTTTTAAAAAGCAAAAGATAAAATTGTTTTGGGTTGCACTGGAAGGAAAATCAGATTTTTCCCTCCATTTGGATTTAGTCAAAAACATTTTTTCCCCTATGTTTATGATTTTTTTCAGCATTTTTTGTTCTATTTAATTCCCAAGTAATTGATTTCCATTTACAATTTATACTTTTGGTTTGCTGAATCAATCCTGATTTGTGTTAATGCTACTATGATCAAAATAGATGTATATGTTCTCTACATTCATTTTTTATGATTCTCATTCATTATTTAAATTTATTTTTGTGTATTTATGAAAATTTTCTATTTGCTGAAAATGAGTCAAAATTGCTATTGCATAGGTCGTCCTCCACTATTGCTATTGCATTTTCCAAATACGTCCTTAGATGCTGTGAGGTAGCACCAAAAGCCTTAGAAAATTTACAGTTAACATTAAGGAGGATTCATCAAATTTTTCTGTGTGGATAGATCCTTAAGGTTAGAATTTAGTACTTTGCCTTTTCTTTTATGTTCTAATGCAACCACATCTGGAATTTTCTAGTTTACCATTATAGTGTTAAAGCTTGGGCCAATTTTCTTCATATGAACTTCACTTGTTTTTCAACCCTCTTATGTGCAGGGAGTCCCATTTCATATATGTGGTTTCTGAATCTGTTTTTCTCAGATACTTTCCTATTTTGATTGCATGTGCAGAGTCTTTTCTTCTACTCTTGAATTTTGATTTGATGAAATAAAACCAAATTCTTCAAGATCCTCATTCTGTTTTCTCACTAAGTAGGTGAGAAATTTGTTTCCCTAGCAAACCATGAGAACTTGATCTCAATATTTTGCGTCCTGCTCCTGTTTGAAGGACATTACCATGATACTCACCGTTTTTTGTCAAATGATAAGCACCTTGATCAGAGTTCAGTCCCAACAACTGATCTCATCTTCGACAAGACTCCAGTCTACATGCCAGCAATCTTTGGCAACGACCACATTCATTTTAGCAGCTAGCGAAAGAGTGTTATGGCAAAGCATTTATTGTAGCAACATTATTATTTCATTCCGTCGTGCTAAGTGTCTGTGCCAGATTGAAGCCACATGGACAGAAAAAAAATGGAACTGGACTGTCTCATCTCTTGAATGGTTTCTAGTATATATGTGTGTCTAACATGTGAAAGCCCTTGTACAGTGAGTGAATTGGTCATTCTATAGCATTCTGTTTTGCTCTATGGTGGTATTTACATGGGAAGATGAAATGTTCACACATCATCATACCGACTCTCTAGCAATGAGGGCAATGCTTTTTAAAGGGGAGGGAATTTTTTGTTCCCAACCATTACTATGTTACTATCTGTACATGCATTTATGGTTTGTTTATGTAGTTCCTCAGATTCCTTTTCATGCTAGATAACCTCATTAGGGACTATGGGGTTTCCATAATCTAATTATGGCATATGTAGGAGTAGGAGTTCACTTACTTTGGGATCATTATGGAATTGGTTTGAACTACTACATTGGGAGGTGGCATCCTCTAAGTGAGCTTTGTAGTGCAATTCTTTTACAATTTTCAAAATATCTTGTTCAGTATAAGTTTTTGGTTCTGTTTCTGCAATATATATCTGTTGTTGCTTTGTATATCTTGGTTAGGTCTCAAATATATGCAATTTGTACTCTATCAGTATCGAAACATCCTTATATCTTTGCAAGTATCAACAAATCTGAGCTGAGTTCTCGGAGGATGGTATGCAGCATCTCATTTTTGATCTTGTAGGACCTTATGTTGCTCTCAAGAAAGAGATGTCTTACTAGTACACTGTGCTACATTGCAACTTGGGTCCATGTTCTTAGAAATATTATCCATGATTTACAACATACATGACAAAACCACACTCCAGACCAAACTTCCACTGAATGCCAATTGTAGGATCTTGTCTAATTCCACAACGATGGTTTTACTTTTAAAGTTCACTAGGGACTTCCTTTGGGAGCTTCTAAACAGGAGAACACTACGGCTACTGCAATCATTGATTCTTTTCATCCGAGCATGCTGTTTTCTTCAGCAATAACTATTCTTAATTTCTCATTCATTTCTATTTGGATTATCTAGGAGCTGAATAAGCAGATTGAGATATTTTTACCAGGAAATTTCTTGTTTAAGGGTTGGTTTTTTGAGAAAAATTAATGGCTTCAAGGTGTTGTACATATATACAGGGAAGATGGTGGATTCAAATACTAAATCAAGTCTCCTCATTGGACTCTTAGAGCTATGTTTCTGTGTAATCAAATACAGGTGACATGAGGCATGTGGATTTGTAAGGAGTGAATTTTGCATATTGGGGATCCACCAGTTGAGTTATAGGTTACTTGTTTCGGAGACAATATAAGGCTTCAAGTTCTTCCTTCAAAGGTGTTGTATGCAGGGGAAGACCTTGAGCTTAAATATGAAGATAGGTCTCCTCTTTGGACTCTTTGGACACTTGAGAGATATATTTGAAGAAAACACACACACTTATACTGAGCGGGGGCGGGGGGGTGAATCAGTATAATTCCAACTTTTTCAATTTATAACTTTGGCAATCATAAAACAATAATCAAGATATCCACACATGCAAGATCTAGGGTTAGGAATGGTAATGGACAACATTTGTTAATGTTTTCAGCTCACTTGGCTTTGTGAAGGAGTAAGACTAAGGAAAATAAATGGTGAAAACGTCAGTGTGGAGGTGACTCAATGCTAATAATTGAAGCAGTAAAAAAGATGGATTGCAATCACTGAAAAAAAAATATTAATTAGGAAATTAAGATTCTGAGAACTCAGACCAACATATTGGGAAGTTAGAAATTTGGTGGCAAGACTGGCAGTCATTGCAGGGTGGAAAATCTGGGTAAGATGGTTTATACTCGTTCTTTTCGCTCCACTACATTAATGATTAAAGCTAATTTCAACAAATGCACAAAGCCAGAAGATCTTGCTTGTCATAAAAAATGTAGAACTCAGGTTCAAGAAAAATAAAGATTTCTGTGAAAAGAAAATTATCTTTATGTGTACTCATGGTGCCTTTCCATGTTTGAATCATACAGACGAGAACAGTAAAAGAAGATTGAAATGGATAAATGGTGAACAACACTATTTTTTCTTTTTGTCAACTTTCACATTGTTGGAAAATAGTTTGAGTTGAGGAAAGGAGATCTCCCTATAAGCAAATGCCTAAATTTGATTTTTGAAATTCATTTTATACTTTATTTTCGTAGTTTGGTTAGATAACACAACTTGGGAATTGGCACCTTAGCCAACTATGTTTCGAGGTCCAGGTCCACTTGACCCCATATATCTTTACGAGAAAATCTGTAGTGTGCTTAATCAACATTAAAATAAACACAAAAGTGGTTGAGGCTTAGAAGGAAGGGTTGTAAAATAGGTTTTGTTGTAGATAAGGGTTTTTTCTTTTTCTTTTATTTATTTTTTATTTTTTATTTTTAAATAATTAATTTCTTTTTTGATTGTCTGCCGCAAGCTCATTTTGGAAACCTTTTGTAGGAAGGACTTGCTAGTTCTGGAAAATCTGGTATGCTTGAAGAGGGATTTAGACCTGTGATCAGAACCGGATTCAAACTTCTTCAGGAATTGTGGTGGTGGGGGGAGCGAAGTGGGTGGTGTTTGAAGAAAGTCTAGAAACATTAGTTTTTAGGTTCTTTAGAGAAAATTGGCTATAATGATAGCCAAGAATTAGGGATGTTAGGGGAGATGGAGATGAAGATGAAGATTGGTAGTGCATGTTTGATAAAGAAGATACGAGTGTATAGGAAACTGTAAAATACCAAATATTATATAGACATACCCTATTTTTTTGTATATTTTCATTGTTTGAAGTGTCTAGAAGCATCAGTTTTTATGGTCTTCAGACAAAAGTGGCTATCATAATTGCCAAGAATCAGGGAGGGTTAGGGGAGATGAAGATGAAGACAGGTAGTGCATCTTTAAATAAATAAGATATAAGTGTACAGGGAACAGTAAAATACCAAATATTATACACACTTACCCTATTTTTTTGTATATTTTCATTGTTTGAAGTGTCTAGAAACATCAGTTTTTATGGTCTTCAGACAAAAGTGGCTATCATAATTGCCAAGAATCAGGGGGGGTTAGGGGAGATGAAGATGAAGACAGGTAGTGCATCTTTAAATAAAGAAGATATGAGTGTACAGGGAACAGTAAAATACTAATAAGACTGGCAGTCATTGCAGGGTGGAAAATCTGGGCAAGATGGTTTATACTCGTTCTTTTCGCTCCACTACATTAATGATTAAAGCTAATATCAACAAGTGCACCAAGCCAGAAGATCTTGCTTGTCATAAAAAATTTGTAAACTCAGGTTCAAGAAAAATAAAGATTTCTGTGAAAAGAAAATTGTCTTTATGTGTACTCATGGTGCCTTTCCATGTTTGAATCATACAGAAGAAAACAGTAAAAGAAAATTGAAATGGTTAAATGGTGAACAACACTATTTTTTCTTTTTGTCAACTTTCACATTGTTGGAAAATAGTTTGAGTTGAGGAAAGGAGATTTCCCTATAAGCAAATGCCTAAATTTGATTTTTGAAATTCATTTTATACTTTTATTTTCCTAGTTTGGTTAGATAACACAACTTGGGAATTGACACCTTAGCCAACTATGTTTCCAGGTCCAGGTCCACTTGACCCAATATATCTTTACGAGAAAATCTGTAATGTGCTTAATCAACATTAAAATAGACACAAATTGGTTGAGGCTTAGAAGGAAGGGTTGTAAAATAGGTTTGGTTGTAAATAAGGGTTTTTTCTTTTTCTTTTTTTAAAATTTTTTTTTTAATTTTTTAAAAAAAAAAAATAATTAATTTCTTTTTTGATTGTCTGCCACAAGCTCATTTTGGAAACCTTTTTTAGGAAGGACTTGCTAGTTCTGGAAAATCTGGTATGCTTGAAGAGGGATTTAGACCTGGGATCAGAACCGGATTCAAACTTCTTCAGGAATTGTGGTGGTGGGGGGAGCGAAGTGGGTGGTGTTTGAAGAAGTCTAGAAACATTAGTTTTTAGGTTCTTCAGAGAAAATTGGCTATCATAATAGCCAAGAATTAGGGATGTTAGGGGAGATGGAGATGAAGATGAAGATTGGTAGTGCATGTTTGATAAAGAAGATATGAGTGTATAGGAAACTGTAAAATACCAAATATTATATACACATACCCTACTTTTTTGTATATTTTCATATGCTATATATATAGCATTGTTTGAAGTGTCTAGAAACATCAGTTTTTATGGTCTTCAGACAAAAGTGGCTATCATAATTGCCAAGAATCAGGAAGGGTTAGGGGAGATGAAGATGAAGACAGGTAGTGCATCTTTAAATAAAGAAGATTTAAGTGTACAGGGAACAGTAAAATACCAATTATTATATACGCACATTGACATAAACAAAAATATTTGTATATATATAGTGAAAAATTTGAAATGCTTTTTGAAAATTCTAGTAGTTAGGCACAGTATGTTGAAGTGCAATATATGAGAGGTCAGGAGATGTTAAAAGATAAGATGATTCAAGAGGTCTCAAATAAGATCAAATCAGAAACCCTTAGCCTCCATAGGATTCTAGACACATAGCTCTATTTCGGTGTTACAGATAATATCTATGGAAATGCCCAGAATAAATATTGCCCATACACTTCATTATGTGGTAAAGTTTAACTGAGCATATATCGTTGCCAATGGCTGGATTATCTTGAAGGACTTGTAGAAACTAACTATTCGAGAGAATTCCTTTGTGTCATTTCATCAGGTCAAGAAAATTGCAAATGCAAATGTAGTTTATTAACACAGCCTACTAACATGGAGTACTCCTATTTTCTATTTTGATTAACTTTTAAAACTTAAGTACACATCACAATAGCATGATACTTGGAGAACAATGTTATGGCATTGTCAGTGTAAGGGTTGTTTCTATTACATGGGTTTAATGGCAAGAAATTGTCAATTTAAAAATAGATGAAACAATATAAAAGAATTGAGCAAAAGAGATATCGATTTAGTATTCCTGATTTATTTGATGACTTGAGTGAAAATTGATTTTCTGAATAAAATTCCATCTTTTTTCAATAACCTGGGTTTGACTGAGTTATTTCTGGGGTTGATTGGTGTGACTAGTTTACAATTTGGATTCATAGAAAACATGTTAAAACACAATTATTTTCCTTTCTGTTTTCAGCTACCATGGCACATAGGAATCTTCTCATTGTTTTTTCTCTTTATCATACCAGTTTAGGCTTTGACAAAAAATTCTGTGCTGCATGATATGCCATAACATTTCATGCAAAAATCAGTAAAGTTCACGTCTATATTTCTTCACAACTCTAAATCAATTCAACCAATTATTAGCATGAGAGGATCTGGGGATGCATGGAACAGGAAAGTAGCAAACATTTTATATGCTCGCATGTGCACACACAACACATGCATAAATAGGTGTGCACTCACCCAGCCACACACACACAAGCATGCATGCATGAACGTGTCTGTGACACGGATACACACCCCCACCCCCATGCCCACACCCACGCACTCTCACCCACACATGCCCCACCCACCCACATGTGCATGAACACACACACACACAGAGTTCTCATTACTTTTGAAAATTTGAACTCCTTGGGTCAAACTGGGTCAAACTCTGAGAGTCTCCAACTTTCACACACAAAGGCTGTGCAATTGATAGGGTGGATTATTTGCATGTTGATACCCAATCTCAAGGGGTTGACTGCAGCGTTGAGGATATGTTAATAACTTAATTATCTTATTTTAATCCCAAGCAAAACAAACTTCTAAACAGCTACTTGGATTACAATTATAGATTTACTTTCTTGAATAGGCACTGAATTGACTTCATTTTTTATATTTCCCCTGTTCTATGTGTCTATCAGATATGAATCAGCGTGTTTGCTTCTTCAAGAATTGTTTAGTTATTGATGATGCTAGTCTTTTCTATTTTGTAGATGTTATGTGGCAGAACAAAAACTTGATGAAAGGGAACGGCATCCTATTAATGGCAAGGAAAAGCATGCACTTTTTTCTGTATGTATTACCTATCTCTTTCTGTATCGCGTGATTTTGGGTAGTTATCAAGAAAAAAATTGAAGTCTGAGGGATCTGTATTTTTAGGCTTCAAGTTATGTGTGGATTCTACCTATTTAATGTTCTTACTTTATCCATTTCTCTGTTTAATTCATATGGCCTTCTAAGTGGCTCATATTCTTATCCTTGCTCCGCAGGTTGAAGTGACAGATGTTCCTGCAGACACTAGGGATAAAGATGAGATTGTGGAAAGTGAATTCTTTGACACTCGCCAGGCTTTTCTAAGTCTTTGTCAAGGAAATCATTATCAATATGATACATTGCGTCGTGCAAAGCATTCTTCAATGATGGTGCTTTACCATCTGCATAATCCAACTGCACCTGCTTTTGTAACCACATGCAACATTTGTCACCATGATATTGAGACGGGACAGGGATGGCGCTGTGAGACGTGCCCTGATTTTGACATATGCAATGCCTGCTATCAGAAGGTTGGCAGTGCGGATCATCCTCATAAGTTGACAACTCACCCTTCTACGGCTGACCGTGATGCACAGAATCAAGAAGCTCGTCAGCAACGTGTACTACAGGTATGCTTAGGTTTTATAAGTCCTGCTTGCATACGATGCATTTCTGCCAAGCCCAAAATTCATTCATTACTGTTTCACATCAAGAGGTATAGGGAGATTGTTTTATATTGGGCGTGATCCAACTGGGCTTGTTGTGTACCTAATATTATAAATAGACATCATATCTCTTTTTGAACTAATCTCTACAGAGTCCTGAAAAAAAATATGCTGATTGGTCTTTTTTCTGGTAGAAAATAACCTTAACCTGTTTTCTAGAGCTTTTCTTTAATATATTGATGATTATCTGTTTGCTTTATTTTATTTGTGTATGGTAAATTGTGTACTTTGTTAATTTGATAGCACTTAGATTATCATGTTTTTCGTATCATTTAAACAAGCTTATCTGTTTGTCTGCTCCTCCGTAGCTCAAATCATTCATTTTTCCTGAATAAGAATCTAAAACTTTGATGCAACTGAGAACCATTTTGCTTACATTCCAATATATCTTCCGTGACTTCAGAAATCTTGAAATCATTTCTACCACGAAGCAGAAATGTTGGTTCTGTGGTTGTAAAGTAGATAGTGCTAACAAGTTTATATACAGTTTATTTTCAACTGTTGTCCATTCTTCCTTTTTTGATAATTTTGGTCCAACTTCTGTGAGTATAGAAAACAAGGATTGCAGCTTTCCATCTTGAATTTTTCCAGAAATTGACGAACATACTTCAATTGTGAAATGAAAATCTTATTTTTTTGTCTGCTAGACTTAAGTATCTAATACAGATTTGATTGTCAATCCAGTGAACAACACGCTAAACTAAAGAAATTGAATGTATTATGAAAGCAAATAAACCCAATAAAATGCATGTTGTTTGCAGTAAAAATGACAACTTCACTAAAAATGACCATAACCTACAAGAAACAAGTAATTTGTGAGAAGAGATATAAAATGCTCTTGTTTTGACATTCAGACAGAATTGCTTTATAGATACTTTTCACATGAAACAAAAAATTTAAAATAGAGAAGGTGAAGTGATTTGCCTAGGAATCAGAAAAGCCATGTGACACACGTCTCTTCAGGAAGTTGAGGCAATCTGTAACAACCTATGTTTGTTCCATAGTGTTTTTGGGATGGGGTTGGCAGTCTGAGGGGCCTTTTTTCAGGGATGTAAGTGCATTCTGCATATATATATATATGTATGTATGTATGGTGAAACACAAGTTTAGGTATAAATGACATAAAGATTTAAATTTTGACATTCATATAATGTATTAAAATAACTAAACATTCATATAATGTATTAAAATAACTAAGAATTCCCTGCTTTATGTCTTAGATCCATCAAGTAGGCTAAACAACTAAAAGTTGCTCTTCATCTAGTATCAAGACAAAAGTCGAAAATACAAGTACAACCAAGAGCTATTAAGTGGAGACATTATTATAAGTTATCTTTGAAACCAGAGTGTATCATAATCCATTGGATGATCACTAACATTGTTAATTATATTGCACTATTGTCTAATGCACTGTATGTTATGCAAGTGACTGTGTGGGAGATACCTACTATAACCACCTGCATTGTGACAACCATGAAGTAGGTTCCTCTCACCATCTTTGAAACTTAGGGTAATCTATTCAACACCATCTGAGCTCTACTATTCTCTCTGCTATACTATATGATACTATTGAAACATGGCAATAAATAAAACCATTCTTTTCATTCAACATGTACATCTGTATATAAAAATGAAGTGTTTGTTTTTAGAAAAAATATTGAAATTAAATTATGATGCTGGGGATGCCTGGAAGTCCCTTACATTGTCAAGGGATGCCCCACCTCTATGGAGGGCGCCCTGGGAATCCCTGGAGATGGGATGGCCAGGGGACATCCCCTGACCTCTTGCTGTCCCAGAGATGGGTATGGGGACAGGGATGGGGATGGGGGTTGCAAAGTGGGGAACACGTCCTTGTAACCTTGGTTACAACAGAAAACTCATCAAGACACAAAATTGGAGTACAACAAAAAATTTCTACGCATTTGTAGGTTGAGACTTTAGGGCCTTTCAAAGAGTTTATTAGAGGGTGACATTTTTCACCATTATTAATTCTTATGGCAACCATTTTGGTGGTTAGAGCATGCGCTAAGCTTTTGAACACATTAAGCAGTTTCAAATATTGTAAAGGAGTAAAGACCAACACCATTCCCCCATTCCCCCGATAAGGCAGCGTACTAGGTTTTTGGTAATATTCCAAAATTATCTCAAACTGCCACCTGGACCAGTCCCGAGAGTCCCATTCGGATGCTCTGCTATTTAACCTCATGATTGAAATACTATCTTGGTTTCCAGTTTGAATTTGACTCCCCATCTGCCACAGGAATCCTGATCCTGATCCCTTAAATCTTTAGAGTGGACTGGACATGCTCCAAAAACATGTTCACTAGTAGTCTGTACACTGGGTGCAATGTTGTCTTTATGCTTACATTCTTGATTTACACAAATAATTTTTTTAAGGGGTAAATGCTTTTGACCCAGAGCTATGAACTGGTGAGGTCACAAACAGGGGACATCATCCCCAATATAGACACTCAACAATAACTCCCCGGTGGGGTTTGAACCTTGATGGCAAGAACACTACCACCACAACTTAAACATCACACTATGCCACTAGTGATTTAGACAAACAACTACCCAGTATCCATATCGAGCATTTTAGAACAGTTCCGATCAATAAACCACATATTATTCGATTACTAATTTTCTGTTAAGAAGATGCATATTATGTGGCTTTTTTTTTCAATATTGAAAGACCAAGAATTACATCTTGACAAGATAGTCTTTGTTTTGAGATACATGCATCTATTTTATACTTTAAAAGTACTTGAGATAGTTGCTATTTGCAATCAATGCAAACTCTTCTGTAGATGTGCATTTACAACCTATAGCAGGCAGATGGAGATAAAAGGTTAATGAAACTTATGTAGACATTTAAAGCAACTGTGTTTGATGGTGATTTAAGTATGGAATTTGTGTCCTCTCTGGAAGTAAGTTTCTAATTATGTGATGATTATTGGACTTTTTTTGCTGCAGCTACGAAGAATGTTGGATCTTTTGGTACATGCTTCTATGTGCTGCTCTTCTCATTGTGTATATCCAAACTGTCGTCGAGTGAAAGGACTCTTCCGACATGGGATGCAGTGTAAAGTCCGTGCTTCAGGAGGTTGTCCCCTCTGCAAGAAGATGTGGTATCTCTTGCAATTACATGCTCGAGCTTGCAAGGAGTCTGAGTGTCGGGTTCCTCGTTGCAGGTACTCTATTTATACCATCCTTTGTAAGTGGTCGTGTAGTACACTTAAATTCGGTCTCCTGCTGCTCTATCGAATCTACATCTACATTCTACTCCACAAGCGTATATACTGATAATACATATTAAAAAGGAAAAGCATCTGGTATATGATATGAATTTCAGTAATTTTGAGTTTAATCTGTTTTCATGCACCATCTTATGCATGTTAATATCTATAGGGATCTGAAAGAACATTTGCGAAGGTTGCAACAACAAATGGAATCACGGCGCCGAGCTGCAGTTATGGAAATGATGAGGCAGCGTGCAGCAGAGGTGTTTGCCAATTCAAATTGATTAAATGTACAGTCTGCTTGAAGCTCGCATAGAAGCAAAATTCGTCACACAAGTATTCAGAGGATGGGCTAGGGAATTTTTTAGATATCTAGTGAATAATGTCACTGGTTTCACATCAAATTTTGAAAGAAAATGTATCTGAAAGTTGGAAAGATATCCCATCCAATGTTACTTTCTGTTATCTCCAAATCAATTTAGGTTTTATGCTGTCCTTTATTTTCGGCATGTATGATTATGGACTCTAACGATAACATGTAGAATTATTCCTAATGGTCTTCGGCCTGAACAGTTTGGCTAGAGCGAACCGTCAATTGTTTTGCAGCTAACAAGATGGTTGGTGATAATTCTACAACAAGAGATAAAGAAAGGAATTCTCATTATTTTGGGATTTACAGGATGATCATAGCAGTTCTCTGACATGCAATCTAAAAAGGCAGGGCCTCATCTTTCTTTGAAGAAATAACAATTTTTGACTAGTTTTCCAACTATGTTAGTCAACTAGTATAGTTCAAATTTACACAGGAGATTTCTGTTCCTGAAAAATGGAAATTCTTTGGAGCCTGGCCAAGTGAATAAGCTCTTGGCAAATGTGTAAAAGACTCTTCTTTTCTGTATTATTTTGAAGTACGTATAGTCTCTCTGGGATTCAATCATTCTCCCAGCACTTGGAATATTCAATAAAAGACATCCAGAGTTGGGCTGATCCAGCATTGGCAAAGTCTATTTTGCTCTTTGAGGAACAATTGATCTGGCCCATCTTGATGTGACCAAATGTCAGAAGAGAATTTTTCTTGATCAGTCCTTAAAAGAGAGCAGGCATGGGCTAAACAGGTAAGCAGTTTTTTTTTCTTGTTACATGCTTTTTTATTAGAACTATCTGTTTATGTTTTATCTGGCTGACTTAGTTTTTTAATTTCAGTGGAAGGCACCAGTGGGCTGATTGCTCCATTATTGGGTATTGGTGGACTGCCATCTTTTTGCATGGGACAAGCTGATCAAGCATGATAGTGTTGTAATTGAGCTCGCATGTCTGGGTTTGAGTTGTACAGTATGGTGCGATGTTGTTGTCATGGTAGTAGTCTAATTTCCAAATTTTGGAACTCAGAAATGTTACGGAATGCTCCAGTTTTTCCATCAATATAAAATATATGGCTTCTGTAAATACAATGAAATTTATGTCAATTTCAAAATTGCACCTCAAGAGTCATTTTCTACAGTTTGGGTCTTGTTGGGCTATTGGGATTGTAGTGACTTAGAATTTGAGTCATCACAGTTTTGACAAACACATTGATTGACAAGTTGCTAGATTTCTTTCCTGTAAATCCATAGGTAAGGCAAGATGCAATTTGAGAACAATTATTCTTAGTAGGGTGAAGAACGTTATATAGGTAATGTAGACAAATATTCATGTTGGCTACCAATTATAACATAGAATCACTAACTACTAGTGTTGCGGTTTCTCCAACTTAAGGTGTAGCAGCCTGGATTGCCAATTTGTTTATGTTGACTGCATAATTGTTTCAATTCAATAGAACTTTTGCAACTAGTTTATTACTATTTGTACAGCAAATAATGAATTTTTTGGCATCAATCAGAGCTGTCGGGGTTTTATGGTAATGATTAAATTTGCACTAATAAGGGTGTGCAACAGAACTTCACCATCTTCACAAATGAGTGGTTTTCTGAGCCTCTTGTGAATTAAGTAATTTGACCTGGAAGACACCTCTGAAATAACGTGGGAACAATAGCTTTTAGAGTTCCATCAACTTATTTTTTCAGTAGTAAACTTTTTAGTATTTATAGTGAATGAGGTGGACTAATGAGAGAAGTCCTTGTGTAGCTATATGGGTTGCCTACACCTGAAATATTCATCTCTAGTAGCACTTCTGAGCAACGAAACTTCCTGATTCAGTGGAGTGGCAAGAAAGAGATACTGGTCAAGGAAACTGACACGAATACATTGTTGGAATGATAGTGCTGATGGTTATCAATATGTTTGAAAGATCTTCAATCAGAGTCCCTCTCTCCATCAATAGGGCACAATAGTGCTGGTGGTAATCATAAGCTGGCTTTTATAGACACAATGTCTGATCTGCTTTCAACATGCGCAAATTATGTTCTTATGTGAAGGAATTGATATGATGGTCAAGCATGATCGGCTTTTTGGGCCTTAGCCTTTCTTCATTCAATATACATACATTGTAGTGCTTATGTTTGAATCCTTAGTTTGGGATTTCATCATACTAGCATTTGTACTTATAACATACTTTATTTAATGTATGTGCCTTGTAGTGCTGATGTTTGAGTTATAATTGAGATCATTATTATCATCGTCTATAATAACTAATAAGACATCGATCCAGTAATGAAACTTGACACTTGATTGCACACAAGGATTTGATAGGATAAATTTTCTAGAGGACCAATGACCGATTTCATTCACTAGTGCCACGTGGAGATAGCTATCACACTTTTTGTTGAATAGAGATTGCAAAGCCATCCATATTAATGACATTGCATGCTATTGTAATGTCTGTACGATAGTTGAAAAACTCACCAAGCCCAAAAAAATGACTGGTAAAAACTCAGCAAAGAACTTGGTAGCTTAAAAAAAAAAATTGCTTGAATTTCATTAAAAACATTTTTTTTTTCAAAATTCAATGATAAGATGCATCCAATGAGTTAATAAATGAGTACATAAAAGAAACAAGCTGAGTCTAGTTGTATTTGATTGATTTGAAAGCAAATTGGGTAGAAAGTGGCATCCTCATGTGGAATGCATTGATATCAATAGTTTGAAACAAACTAATAAAAGAAAATTGTCTGTAAAATTGAAAGTAAATACTACATTAATATATTTTACAAATTTATATCTTCCTCTTCCCATTTCTAGTGAAAACTATGGGAGAGGTAGAACTAGATGTTTGGGAGGCCTTGTGGGGTTTGGGGGTAGTGTTCTTGATGTGCTCCCCTTGAATTATGACCATCAAAGCCACACAAACTTTCATGGCACACATCATTTTAGCGTACGGGAGGCCCATCAACAAAAAAACCTGTGAGTTATTAATAACCTGTTGATTGCTCGGAGAATTTTGCAACTATGGTCTGTACATTAGAGCTTGCAGCAATATGATATCAAAACCTAGAATGAATCTGACATTCATTCGTTTTGATGAAAATGTGTGTCAAGGATTTCTATAGTTGTTTGAGTGAGTTTTGTTAATTTAAGATGAATTTTGGGTTGTTAGCTTGCTTTAAAGGCATGCACATTTGTGGATAGTGTTTAAATATTAGGTTACCTATGCGCCATCCCTTACTATGACTTATTATTGCAAAGAGAATCTAGAGTCTAGACATTGGTTTGAGTGATTTTTCTAAGCCACTTGCATAGTTAGGTGATTTGACCTAAAAGAAACCATTGAAATAATACATAATGTCACTCATTCTGTGCCAAATGGTATTCAGAATTGATCGTCTCATGTTTTCAATCATAAACTTTTAGTTAGTTTATAGTGAATTAAACATGGTTGATGCGAAGTTGCTTGTGCTTACACCTTTGAAATATTCCTTTGGATTGATGGATAGCAATGCTGAGCAACAAAACTTCTTGATGCAGGATAGTGGCAAGAAATAGATACATTGTATTGACATAGTGAGGCATGTTTGTTTATTGTTCCCCAAGCTTTGCTTGACTTCTACCTCTGTCATTCTGAGAGAATGAAGTTGGGCAAAGCTTTAGAAGTAATCCTCCCTAAGCTTCACTCATTCTAGGGTTTATCCAAGCTTTGTTCAGCTTGTGTTACCTGTTAGTCAAAAGAGAAGGGTAGTTGTGCATTGTTCTGAAAGCAAAGCATTAGCTGAGTGTTAATGGGCAACTTTGTCTTTATGTAAATGTCATTCAAAACTCTCGGGTTTAAGAGGTGGGCCTGCTAGCGGGTGGCGTCAGGCTGGGTTGCGGGGATACCCTATGTAAAAAAAAAAAAAAAATGTCATTCAAAACTCCGTAGTCCTGTCGATAAAGACAAATCCTAACAGAAAGGAAAGATCACCGTTTCATTGGTGATTTTTCTTTGAATTTTGATGAGGTACAACTCCCTTAGATGGTTTGATTAACCATCAACGAATGTACTTTTAATCAGAAAGCAAGAAAGGTGTACTAACACCAACTTATAACCATAAGTTCAATGCGATAAAATAAAATGAAAATTATCAACCCTCTGACTGAAAGACAAGGACTTTGATAGCAAATATAATAGTTCTCCAAATAGGATTGTCTCATTCCCAAAGCAACTAGACACAACGAAGAAGTACAATTCACAAAGGAATGAGTTTCAAACATACAACCAACATCATAGATCAATATATATGCATATATTGTGCCCAAGCTTCAATATGCATAGATATCAAAGAAACCTCAGAACTAAAAACAATCCAAAATGATCCCTTTATTTCTTTTTACATCATTGTGAAATTCAGAAACTAAAATCCGGACCCTACCTAAGTCCATCTAGCGTACATTAATAAAGGCAAAGGCTATCCAGCCCCCAAAATAGCATGGGGGCATAGGATGCCATGCCTCTGCATACCCTGACAGCCGTGCTTAACCGTGCGCTGCAGGGATTTCTCAGATTTTTTTTGTTTTACGTGCCCCAGCTACTCCTTTTTAATGATTTTATATTTATTTTTAAGTTTGTATTATTTTTATTTTTATTTTTATTTTAGATTTGGTTTTTTTCTTGTAAATATAATATAATGTAAGAAACATATATAATAATTTTTTATATAAATATGATTATATTAAATAGTGTAAAATTATATATTTAAAATATATTTATAAATTTAGATTATTTTTTTCTTTCTCTAATATATTTATATATCAGATTTATTACAATATATTATATATAATATTATGATATTATAATATAATATAATAATATAATATATTAAAATATATACTTAAAGAAAAAATATGTTATATTTAAAATAAAAATTATATATTAATATAATTATATTTATATAAAATATATTATATAATTATATAATTTATAATATTATTATACTTAAAGAAAAATATATATTACACTTAAAATAAAAATTATATGTTAGATTTGTAATAAATATATTTAAACATTTAAAATAAAAATTATATATTAATATAATTATATTTATATAAAAAAATATTATATATATTTATAACATTATATTTTTAATATTTAATATTACAAATTCCATAATATATTTATTAGAATAAACATAATATTCTAATAATATATAATATATAAAAATTATATTAAAATATATAATATAATATATTATATAATTATATAATTTATAATATTATTATATCAATTTATAATTTTTTATTTTAGATGTTTAAATATAATTTTTTATTTTATTTTAACAATCTAACATATATATTTTTTCTTTTAGATTCAATTACATGGTTAGGATTAAGATAAATTTTTAATGAAGTTAGGGTTAGATTTTAATCATAATATTAACTCTAAATGAACCCTAGATCTATCATAACCCTAGCTATAACCTTAACCTTAAATGAACCCTAGATCTAACATAACCCTAGCTATAACCTAACTGTAACCCTAACACTAATCCTCATCCTTATATTAGCAGTAATCCTAATACTAACATTAAATCCAACCCTAACCATAATGCTAATCTTGATTCTAACTCCAACCCTAACACTAACCCTAATTGTAATGATAACCCCAATTGTAATCCTAATTCTATTTCTAACCTTAACTTTAATCCTGATCCTAACCCTAACCCAAGCCCTAATTGTAACCCTAAACAATTTAAAGTCTTACACATTGCACCGTGAATAAAAAAATCAAGGGTAGGAGAGCATAAGAGTTAAAAAGGGCAGTAAATAATATTTAATCACAAAAGAAATTGTAATTCTAACATATAATTTTTATTTTAAGTGTAATATATATTTTTCTTTAAGTATAATAATATTATAAATTATATAATTATAAAATATATTTTATATAAATATAATTATATTAATATATAATTTTTATTTTAAATATAACATATTTTTTCTTTAAGTATATATTTTAATATATTATATTATTATATTATATTATAATATCATAATATTATATATAATATATTGTAATAAATCTGATATATAAATATATTAGAGAAAGAAAAAAAAATCTAAATTTATAAATATATTTTAAATATATAATTTTACAATATATATTAATATAATCATATTTATATAAAAAACTATTATATATGTTTCTTACATTATATTATACTTACAAGAAAAAAACCAAATCTAAAATAAAAATAAAAATTATACAAACTTAAAAATAAATATAAAACCATTAAAAAGGAGTAGTTAGGGCACGTAAAACAAAAAAAAATCTGAGAAATCCCTGCAGCGCACGGTTAGTTAAGCACGGCTGTCAGGGTATGCAGAGGCATGGCATCCGATGCCCCCATGCTATTTTGGGAGCTGGATAGCCTTTGCCCATTAATAGATCCCCATTTTGGATCTTTACTGTTAATGTAATTGTTTCTACCCAAGTGAGAACATCGCTAACTATCAACCAATCCTCACATAGCCAAGCCTAAAGAGCATTTATGACAATTTTAAATACATCATAATTACATTGCATTGATCAATTTGGAATTGATAAGTGAATTTATCACTACTGTCCGGATATAAGCCTTGTGGCTTCAGGTACGTGCGGGTGGCCTGTAACCTTCGAAGTTTGCATTTAATTACATATCATCTTTCGATTGTGCTCGTGCGAATTGGCTCAACTAGTCAGTTTTATCTTTCCATCGAGGCTCACTCAACCAAAATCCAGCAACCTCTATCAAATCATATGCTTAATTCATTTAATTTACGATGGTTTGCAATGTTCTTTCGCATCACTAGTTGCTATTGGAGAGGCATCTTCATAAATTTCCTCGTAAAACTAATAACCATCCTTCTGTAAATGGAAGCAACAATCTTCATTAAACATACTATTCCTGGCATTTCAAGATGTCGAGCGTTTCTAGTGATGCCTGCAAAAATGATTTTTGGTCTGTTGAGAACGTTTAGTGTAGCTTGGTTAGGCAACTGTGGCAGACTAGTTGAAAGAAATGTTAATCATTAAAAGTGATACAAAAGAAGTGCTCAGGAAGATAATTGGGGAGAATTTTCTCTCCCATGTGCACGTCCACAACTCCTAACTTTTGCAACGGTTCCTATACAACATTGTCCACACGTCTGGCAAGTTGGAGTGGGGAACCAGAGCTGCGGAGCGTTTGATCAGGTGGTTGACGTTTCTTGCTAGAGTGGGGGACACAATCTGTATTGCTACTGCTGTGCAACAGGAACATGCCAAAGAAGCTATTGGCCTTCTTCGAGTTGGACTCGAAGAGAATGATATGGGACTATTCGCCCATTCTGTAGAATCGAACGAAAATCTCTTTTCACCTTTCCAGATCGAGAGGTTGCAGGAAGTGGTAGAAGGGATTCAGATCCTTATGTTTACTTTGTGTGTTTAAATATATACAAGTTTTTGCGTACATCATATTTTTCACTCTGCTCAATGTATTTTGCTTCTACTTCCAGCCCAGTTCGCTTTTATGAAGGACAGATTAAATCATAGTCTATCGGCTATTTAATTTGTCAAGGCAATTTCTTTATGAAGAGACACATCACTTATTAAATAATATGTTGTTTATTTGTTATTGAGGCCGACCCTTCCTAATCGGCGATTGTATTGAAGAGACATTTCATTTCATGAAGGCCGACATTATACTTGAAAAGACGCATCCCTTGAAGTCTTCCTAAATCGAATAGTATAAGTAGAAGATGTTGTTCGACCCTTAAGGCACGTTCATTCACTTGTCATTCAATATCCTGTAAGTGTGAGTTGGTGTATTAAGAAGATCATCAAGTGCAGATTGATATAATTGAAGAAGGCTGAGTTTGCTATTAAAAAGAAGCATTATATTATTTTTGTGTTAGCATCAGATTGTGGTGCAATTACTTGGCCTCATAATTGGCCTCATTGTAAAGAAGACTATTGTTCTATATTCAATATATAAGTGATATATTGTTGCTGGGTTTTTCTCCCTCAAGAGGAGGGTTTTCCTAGGGTATATGCTGTGTTATTGTGTCTGATTTTGAATTAAATTCTGAGTTTTATATTTGATCATAAAAACTAACATGGTATCAGAGCGGGTATAAGAAAGATCGTGATCAGATTTCTTCAAGCAACGTTATCCTCCATTCTTATTCTCATCTTTGATTGCATCTATCTTATTGTCAAGATGGTGAACATGTTCAAGATCGAAGATAGACTTAAGGGCGCATCAAACTTCATATCTTGGAAGTTTAGAGTCATGCTCGCTTTGGTAGAAAATGAGTTAGTTGAGTTCGTGGAGGGCGAAGTTCCCGAACCTACCAATGAGAATGAGAAGCCTCAATGGGAGACAAATGGCACTAAAGCGAAAAAGATGTTGGTTGATTTCGTGAAAGATCACATTGTGCCAATCATCTCCAAGTTAAAATCTGCAAGAGAGATGTTCAAGACTTTGAAGGAGATGTATGAGATCAACAACACAAGTCAAGCTTTTGCATTAAAACAACTTCATCATATCAAGATGGCGAAAGGAGAATCCGTCATCTCATTCTTCATGAAGATCACCGAGTTGAGAGATTAGCTCTCTACCATTGGGTATATTGTTGATGACAAGGATTTGACTATGTTGGCTCTTAATAGTCTTCCTTCATCTTGGGAGACATTCATTCAAGGAATCAGTGCGAGACCAAAACTTCCTAAGTTTGATCAATTGAGAGCAGATTGTATTCAAGAAGAATCAAGGTTGGCTGTGAGAGGCATTGGTCAAAGCTCTACAAATGAAGATATTCATGTTCTTTCCGCTCAATCTTTGAAGAAGAAAGGAAAAGAAGGAAGTAAGGATACTTCAAGAGGAATAGATAAAGGATCAGATGGTGCTCCTGCATCAAAGAAGGACTTTTCTCGCATTCAATGTTTTATATGTGACAAGTTTGTCACTATGCGAAGGATTGTCCAACCCGACCTAAGTAGCAAGTTTGCTTTTCCTACAATGTATTTCTTTTAAGTTCTATAATTATGATGAATTATGTTCCATTTCATTGCAAGATGCTTGAGAAGTTCTTGTTTATGTACATGTATGGCTTTCTTTCAATATTATTAACTTTGGAAAATATCATTCTAAGGAATATATCAGGTTTTGATGAGGTTTCCAAAACCCTACGACTTTGCTTTATTTGTGACAATCTTATTATTTACCACCTTACGAGCTTTGCAATGTAGGTTAAATTTTAACTTCTATCTAAAAAGGCCTCTTGTGAAAACCAACTTTATCTTTCAGAAGACAAATGGGTTACCGAAACCTTTTCAGACTTCAATAATGGTTTCAAAACCTACCAAAAGCTCTGAAACAACATGAAATTACCCTTTGCTTTTATTGTTGAACATGGTTTCGAAAACCCTATTGGGCTCTAACACCGCATTCAAAACTTGACCCGAATTAGAAAAAAATTGAGGTCTTAAGAAATCGGGTCGAAAAGTAGTTGTGACAACCTCGTTGGGACTTGACGAGGTTGTGAGAACTAGGTAAAAGACTGACAAGTTCACAACTTAGGAAAAATTCAAATGAATAGGTCCCAGTTTTAAGATGTGACGAAATTTGGGTAACAATGGCTTTGACTAGGGACAAAGACTGCAAGGATGAAGCAATGAATCCATAACTGCAACAATAGACTAGTGTTTATCCATTGGGTATAAAGTCAAGCATTGGACGAGGGAATCAAGTCAAACAAAAAACAAAGCAAAGTAGGGAAATACCTAAACTAACACACACCAAAATTCAAATGAATATGTACATGGTTGGGAAAACCCCACCACCACAAAGATCCAAGTTGATCATGCAAATCCATTAACTGGTTGTGAGAAAAACAACCCACTGCGGAAAAGGCACACCTCCATGCGACTTTAGGAGAGTAGGGTAAAACATCTACATCCATAAGAAATCCTTTGAGTATGAGAGCTTTCTGTGAATCAACACATTCTCGACTAGCCACCTTTTGTCATAAACCTCCCGCTTTGGATGAACTTAGGTTTGCATATCATTAACCGTGTCTCGATCCATCATTTTTGAGAATTCAAAACTCTAGGTAATCTTTTTACTAATTTGAAGATAAAGAGATCTATGGCCTTGTGCAAAACTTGGATCCACTTGATCCACAAATGCAAGCTTGCTACTTATCCCTGTTTTTCCCATAATTTTTGTAGGAATCCTTTTCTGTAATCTCATCTTTTGTCAACTTACATCTTGATTCATCATTTTCTCACTAGAAGTGTAGATACTATGGTTTCCAAGTCCTAGATTATAGTATGGGAGAAAGGACCCATATTAGGACAATTTTCTCTATATTGTTCTTCCTCTGATCCATTTGTACTCAAATTTCTTGTCATCTCAAACCTCTCTTCACAATCCTCTTCTTTAAAGTCAATTTTCCTACACATTATGTCATTGCCTAATGAGGGTTTAATAGGCTCCAAGAATTCAAACAAAGGGTTATCCTTGCTTTCATAGAATTCATTTGATAGAAAAAGTGGGTTAAAATAACTAGACCAATTCATGCTATCCCTCCCTTTAGAATTTTTTGTTAGCTTGAAAGTCTCTGATTTAGGTGTTACATATAGCGGAGGAAGGACACTTAATGATCTAAATCCCTCAATTTGGAAATTGATTCCACTTTCTTTTGAGCAACATGTTTCATGCTCATCCATACCTTCAAGATTGAAGATCTCAATGGCTGCTTCTTCACTACAAAAAAATTCATCATCTGAAACTTTCGAACACCAATCTAGAATAAGGGCTACATTTTTCTTTTCAAATTCAGTCTATGTACTGGTTTGAGGAAAAGGTTTCACTAAATCATAAATGATTCCTTTTCTGGTGGGTGGATCCTTGATATTCATCAAAACATCTGTTAAGTTTGCATTGACTTCCTCAAATGTGAAAGACTCCAACTCAGGAGCATATAGAGATGTCAATGATTGGCAGTTTTTATTCACATCCCAAATGTTCACACTAGACAAGAATTGTTTAGTGGTTGTAACAGCCGAAGCAAAAGGTGCCATATCTGTTGATTGCACTGGAGAGGAATAATCTTCTTCATCGCTTGATGAGTCATAGTCATTTTCAATCTCTTTAGAGTTGAAATTGTATATCTCAACATCATAGGAGTTAGTGCCCTTATTGCTTACTTCATTGCTTCAAAAGCGTTCTTGGTAAAATCCAATAAGATTAGTACATTCTATCACAAAACATAAAATATTTGGTGAGTATATATGTTGAGAATCGAGAACCCTACATTTTTGTACTTTGCCACCTTCAATACAATTTCTTTTCCACATTCTGAACAAAATTAACTCATCTTCAATATTGATAGCTCCCTGTTGTGCTTGCTCAAGATTGCACACTTTATCTTATTTCAAAATAAATTGAACTTCATGTGCAAGACAAAAATAAAAATATGGATCTAGTTTAGCTTACTTGGCTGATCAGGTTGGGGAACCCGCTTCAAATCTTTATTGAAATGATCTACAAAATATTTGATTGATCCTTCTCCACCCTTTTTAATTTGAAAAAAATACATAACAGGGTACCAACATCTATTACACATTTGAATATATCAAGAAACATTTTCTCCAAACTGCCCCAACCAGTTATACATCCACATTCTAAACTCCAAAACCACTGTGCAACACAATTAACAAGACTTTCCACAATCTTACAAATATGTCCTCTTCTTGAATACCCAGAATCCCACATGCAATAATGAATGCTTGAATATGATCTTTGGGATCTTGTGAATCTTCTCCATTAAACTTTGGAAAACATTTTTTTGATCTCCAAGGTAAGGCTATGCACCGAGGAAATGCCAGGGGTCCAAAATGGTTTCTCCATGGCCGAGGTATCATTTTAGCAATAATACAAACTGATGTCTATTACCTAAAAAAAAGAACTTCTAGAGTCGCCAACTTCTTTAAGGGAAAATAATTTCTTTATTTAGGAACATTCCTCTTACCTTTAGGTTTGTTCATGAATTAGCTCCTTGAAGGAGCATTTGGATTTCAACTTGGTGGAAGATTTTGATTTCGATTTAGACGAGTGCGAGAAACCCAAACGATTTATTTTCTTGGATACCTTTCTACTACTCTTCTAGGTGGTCGCTATGCACTCCTTCCTCAAGAGCAAAATTTTCCCATATAATCTGCAATGTTCACCTATACCTCCAAGCTAAGGTATTTAACTGAGAAACAATGTCCTCTTGCTCTGCTTACATCCAATCAAGGTCCGGTTGTAATACAGGGAAAAAAAATTCATGTGCAGAACCATATTGATTTGTAACAAGGAAACTACTGAAATGTCTTATTCGATCCCTAGTTACAGAGTCGCCAAAAATATGTTAGTGAAAAACTTTATCATTATGTAAATATGTCGTTCAAAACTCTATAGCCCTGACGATAAAGAAAAAGTTCTTAAGGAAAGATTACCATTTCATTAGTGATTTTCCTCTGAGTTTTGATGAGGTACAACTCCCTTAGATGGTATGATTAACCATCAACGAATGCACTTTTAACCAAAAAGCAAGAAAGGTGTACTAACACTGACTTATAACTATAAGTTCAATGCGATGAAATAGAATGAAAACTATCAACCTTTTGAATCAAAGATCAAGGCTTTGATAGAAAATATAATAGTTCTCCTTGAATAGGATTGTCTCATTCCCAAAGCAACTAGACACAACAGAGAAGTACAATTCACAAAAGAATAAATTTTAAACATACAACCAACATCAGAAATCAATATATATGTATATATATTGTGTCCAAACTTCAATAAGCATAGATATCAAAGAAACTTCATAACTAAAAACAATCCAAAATGATCACTTTATTTCTTTTTACATCACTCTGTAATTCAAAAACTAAAATCTGGACCTTGCTTAAGTCCATCCAATATACATTAATAGATCCCCATTTTGGATCTTTATTGTTAATGTAACTATTTTCACCCAAGTGAGAACACTGCTAACTATCAACCAATCCTCACATAACCAAGCCTAAAGAGCATTTATGAATATTTTAAATACATCAAAATTACATTGTGTCAATCAATTTGGAATTGACATGTGAATTTATCATTGCTGCCAGGATATAAGCCTCATGGCTTCCGATACATGCAAGTGGCCTGTAACCTTTGAAGTTCACATTTAATTGCATATCATATTTCAATTGCACTTGTGCCAATTGGCTCACTTGGTTAGTTTTATCTTCCCATCGAGGCTCACTCTTGACCAAAATCTAAAAATCTCTATCAAATCATATGCTTAATTCATTTAATTTATGATGGATTGCAGTGTCCTTTCACATTACTAGTTGTTGTTGGAGAGGCATCTTCATAATTCTCCTTATAAAACTAATAACCATCCTTCTATAAATGGAAGCAACAATCTTCATTTTGCATACTATTCTTGGAATTTCAAGATGTCGAGTGTTTCTAGTGATGCCTCCTCCAAAAATGATTTTTTGTTTATTAAGAACGTTGAGTGTAGCTTGGTTAGGTGACTGGTGGCAAACTAGCTGAAATAAATGTTCATCATTAAAAGTGACATAGATGAAGAAGTGCTTAGGAAGATAATTGTGGAGAATTTTCTTTCCTAGGTGTACATCCACAACTCCCAACTTTTGGAATGGTTCCTATGCAACATCGTCTGCACTGCACGTCTGACAAGCTGGAGTGGGGAACTAGAGTTGTAGAGTGTTTGATTAGGCTGATGTTTTTGGCTAGAGTGGAGATTGCCCTGGGGAATCTTAGTGAATATCCAAGGGTTGGCTTGGTTGGGGACACAATATGTATTGCTACTGCTCTGCAACACGAACATGCCGAAGAAGCTATCAACCTTCTCTGAGTTGGACTCAAAATGAATGATATGGGACTATTCGTCCATTTTGTAGAATGAAATAAAAATATATTTTCACTTACTCAGATCGAGAGGTTGCAGAAGTGGTAGAAGGGATTCAGATCCTTATGAATATATATAGAAATTTTTGCATACATCATATTTTTCACTCTGCTCAATGTATTTTTCTTTTTTTGTAATATATTTCTTTTTAGTTATGTAATTATGATGAATTTTGTTCATTTCATTGCAAGATGCCTGAGAAGTTCCCATTTCTATACATGTATTAATTTCTTTCAGCATTATTAACTTTGGAAAGATCAATCTAAGAAAGATATCAGGTTTTGACGAGGTTTTGAAAACCCTCTCAGACTCCACTTTAGTGTGACAATCTTAGTATTTACAACATTACGAGATTTGCAATGTAGGTTAAGTTTTAATTTGTGTCTGAAAAGGTCGCTTGTGAAAACCAACTTTAACTTTTGGAAGAGAAATGGGTTACTAAAACCCTTTTCGACTTCAATAATGGTTTCGAAACTTACCAAAAGCTCTAAAACAACACGAATTTACCCTTTTCTTTTATTGTTCAACATGGTTTCGAAAACCCTATCGGGCTTCGACACCGCATTCAAAACTTGAACTGAATAAAAAAATTGAGGTCTTCCTTAAGAAATCGGGCCGAAAAGTAGTTGTGACAACCTCATCAGGACCCGACAAGGTTGTGAGAACCAGGTAAAAGATCGACAAGTTCACAACTTAGGAAAAAGTCAAATGTATAGGTCTTGGTTTTAAGATGTGACACTGAGCTTTTCTATGCATGTGTGGGGTAACACTAAGATTTTCTATGCATGTGCTTGCCTTAGGTTTTGGGATCTATTAGTATAAAGGGTTGATGTGTAAATCTAGAAGTACTGGTCAAGATTTTCTCAGATATGCTTCCTTGGCCAATTTTTTCACTTAGATTTTTGTGGTTATCAAAGGGTAGCTTAGGTGAGTCAAGTGTTTGTGGTTGTCAAAGTGTAGCTCATCATCTACTATTCTGAAAGGAGGATTCAAAGTGACCTTGAGGGTTTTTGTTCTCTGAGCTTTGTTTTACTTGGATGGGATTTTAGTTTTACTAAGGTTTAAAGGGTAGGTAAGAGACCATGGCCAAGGTGTTGGAGCTTGGAACAATGCTAGCTGTGGTAAATGGATATTATGGAGGTTCCCTGACTCCCTTTCTCTACCAATTAGCACAAAGAAGGCTTACAATCATAAGTTGGATTTTCTTGACACAATGCATAACCCTTTTCAACCATGTGCAAAGTATGTTCTTGTGTGAAGGAAATGTTGTTGTAGTCAAGCATGATCAACTTCATGAGCTATGTACCATACTATATTAAATATTCATTCATTGTAGGTATAGTATATTGAGTCCTTATAGGCTTTAGGGTTTGATCTTATAAGCAATCACACTTATAGGTGTCAGATGAATACCTATGGGGATTATATATAGGGTTTGATCTTACTAGCAGTTGCACCTATAGGTGTCAAATACATGCCTAAGGGGATTATAAAGGAACAATGAATATATGATCATTGCTAATTAAGGGACGACATTAATGTTTTTACTGAAACTAATTAAATAGAAGATGGTCATACAAATTACACGAGGATTTGATGGCTAAGAATTTTCTAGAGTGCATATGACTATTTTAACAAAGATTCACCACATCAGTGTAGTGGTAGTTATAG